>APFE030719497.1:50857-75256 GCA_000404065.3 Pinus taeda
CCAGAACCTCACATGCAAACCTGTCCTTGGAGTACTCTACTAAGAGTCGAGCCCTCCAGTCTGTATCCAAGCTCATAAGAGACAACGTGGCTGGTCTATGTGAAAGGGCATCTGCTACCACATTTTTCTTACCCTTGACATACTCAATGTCAAAGTCATATGCTTGGATCTTGCTGATCCACTTTTGCTCCAAAAAGAACTTGAGGCTATTGTGATCAGTCCTCACCCTGAACCTGTTACCCACCAAATACTGTCGGTACTTAGCCAATGCATGCATGATGGCCAGCATATCCTTGTCGTATATAGAATACAACCTCTCGTGCGGAAGGAGCTTTCGACTCTCAAAGGCTATAGGGTGACCTCCCTGCATCAACACTGTGTCGATCCCCTCTCCCGACGCATCGCACTCCAAAACAAATGGCTGCGTAAAATCTGGCAACGCAAGCACTGGGCAGTTGCTCATAACCTCCTTGAAACTGTCAAAGACTCGCTGCGCCGTACCTGACCAACTGAATGCCCCCTTCCTCGTCAAATCTATCAGGGGTGCAGCAAGCTGTGAGAAACCTTTGACGAACTTCCAGTAGTAAGTACAAATGCCAATGAACCCTCGAAGTTTCGTCACATTTCTCAGCTCCAGCTATTCTCTGATGGCCCTGATCTTCTCCTCGTGGACTCTCACTCCGTCCACCCCTATGATGTGTCCCAGATGCAACATCTCCATCAGCCCAAACTTGCACTTAGAGAGTTTGGCATAGAATTGTTGCTCTTGTAAGATACGCAATACCGTCTCAATGTGCTAGAGATGCTCCTCTCAAGTCCTGCTATAAATGAGAATGTCATCAAAGAATACCAACACAAACTTCCTCAAGTGACTACGGAAGATGTGATTCATGCAGGACTGAAATGTAGTGGGGGCGTTGGTTAGCCCAAACGGCATCACCAAGAACTCAAAGTGCCCATAGTGACACCTGAAGGCGGTCTTGGGAATGTTCTGCTCCCTCACGCGAATCTGATGGTACCCAGATCTCAAATCAATCTTTGAGAAGAATCGTGCTCCCCTCAACTCGTCCATCAACTCATCGATCCTGGGTATTGGGTACCTGTTCTTTAGGGTCTTCTTGTTCAAGGCCCTATAGTTAATGCACATCCTCAATGTACTGTCCTTCTTCTTCACCAACACTACAGAAGAAGCAAAAGGACTCGTGCTTGGTCGAATGTGCCCAAGAGCCAGCAACTCCTGGACAGCTCGCTCAATCTCATCTCGATAGGCCTTGGGGTGCCTATAGGGGGTGGTGATCACTGCTTGTATGCCATGCTCAAGCTCGATGGTGTGCTCAAACCCTCAATCCGGTGGCTGTCCTGGTGGAATCTCCCCAAACACTATGGCATACCGATCAAGGATGGACTGTATCTCTGGATGTATCGTCTGCCCTGTAGTCCTTGCCTCTAATGCACGCAGCTCCATTGCCCACTCTATGTCTCCCCTTCTGGAAGACTGCCTCCATCCGATGAGCTGACACAGTCTGAGGCAGATATGTGTGTTGTCCCCGTATCTTCTCATGCCTCCCTGTCTTATCATCATCCCACTCCATCTCTAGGGTCTTCCAATCTGTCGTGACCTTCCCTAGAGTGATAAGCCACTGAACACCCAGTATCATGTTCGTGTCCGGAATATCGACCACAAAAAAGTGGCAGTCAATGTGTAGGTGCTCATCGTCACCGAAAGCTCTGGAACATAATGAGCACACATGATCTCCTGGGACCAAGACTGAAAACCCATCGAAGCTCTCTGTCTGAATACCTCTCCGCTCCACCATTTGTGCATCGATGAAGTTGTGGGTTACCCCATTGTTAACCAAAATTGATACCTGCTGGCCACGTATTTTCCCTTGTACGCATAGCGTCAGACACTTGGGAACTCCTCGCAATGCTGCAAGGGCCCCTCCGGTAGGTGCAAAAGATGCACCACCTGCTGCTGGCGATGGAGGTGGCAAAGGTCCTTGTATGGCATGGCTATCTCCTGCCTCCATATCATCCTCATCATCCTCTTCTCCACTGCTCTCGGAGAAGACCTCAATAAAATGTGCTTTACCAACAACACATCTATGTCCTGGTGCCCACGGCTCCTGACATGTGAAGCACAACCGCTTCTTCTTCAGCTCCCTCTTGGCATCATCCTCGATTTGTACTCGTCCTGAATTCCCCTTTGGAGGTGGAATCCTCACATTCTTCCCCTTAGACTGAAAAGGCTGTCTTTGGGGGTAAGGTGTCCGGGTCCTGGGTAAGACAACCTGTAAGTCTCGGAGCGTGGTTTGTCTAGTGGATTGGACTAGAACCAGTAGTGGCTCTGCTAACCCCTCAACATACATATAGACCCTCTGTGTCGTGGATAGGTCTAGCACCTAAGTTGCACGAAACAGGGAAATGGGTACGAGTTTCCGAAACGGGAAGCGATACGAAACGCGACCTCCCCAAATTTTGGAAACGGGGAAACGCGAATTTATATATATATAATATACTATATACTATATATATATATATATTTAGACAATTAAGAAATATGTCAAATCAATAAAAGCATATATGATTACATTCTAATTTATCATTAACATTATATAAAAATTGTCAACTGTCAATGCATAACTATAAAAAGTCTCTAATTACATCACATTTACGTCATGAATGATCACATAATGAAAATAGAAATATCCAAAATCAACCACGAGAAATTTCTAATTTCTTGTCTTGTGCTTGATTGGGAGTCTCCTCCTACATAGTCGAATGAACTTAGTGCTCTTGATTAAGTACAAGTTTCATACCCTAGTACCCTACATGCTCTTCATTATTGGGAGTCTCCCTTGCATATAGGGCTTGGTTCTCTTGATTAAATACAAGTTCCATACCCTAGTACATGGTAAAATCCAATGGAAACATTGCAATCTCCCTAATCCTGAAATCCTGAAAAACAAATAAGTCTACTGGATTTTGAGTGAGATCTAAAATTCTACTTTCTCCATATGAAATCCAATGAGGGCGAAACCACTCTCAAACATCCTGAGTCATTTCATGGTAATGTTAAAAATTTAAGTAAAAGGATGAAAATGAAAAATAAAGGAGAATATCACTTTTACTTTAAGAATTTAACATTACCATGAACTGCATATCAATACTAGGGCAAAAGTTCACTTTTATAACTTTAGATAGGGATCTAGAAGCAACTAGAAGTCACTAGGATAACCTAAAAATAAATTAGAAAACAAACTAAATTTAAAAAAAAAAAAAAAAAACAAGTAAAAAGCTGAAACGTGAGTCGTACGGTCCTGAAACGCATTTTAGGTCGTACTAGCCATGTTTAAGTTTCGTGAAATGTGGCAGTACGGCCTGAAACGCGTTTTAGGGCCGTACCAAACGCGTTTTAGCGTTTCGTACCCGTTTCCGTACGGAAATGCCCCCTTGCCCTACATTTCCTGCAACATAGTCTGGCACCATCACGGGACCTTCAAGAAATCTGCAATGTAGGTCTCTGGGCTCCCTGTCTGTTTGAGCCTCGTCAACGCAACAAAATGTTGCTCTGGATCCCTTCGATCAAATCGCTTCATCAATCTCCTGGTAAACTCCACATATGTCATCACTGTAGAGTGCCCGAGTGTAACCATACCGTGAAACCACCAATCCTAGGCCTCACCATCCAAATGCAATGTTGCCACCTTGATGGCCTCCGCCTCCGACATCTGGTTGAGCTGAAAGTAAATGTCCAACTTCTCCACCCAAGACTTCGCTGAACTGTTTGATGAACCATCAAACATAGGCAAGTGGAATCTACTCGCTGCACGGTGGGTGTCACCATCATGGTAATGCCGGTTTCCTCTGTGATGATCGTGGTGCCTACTATCCCGCTGGAGCTAAACGAAGTTTCTGAATGAAAGGGCATCCCTGAACTCCTGTCCATATGCCTTGTATTCTGCAAAATAATCGCCCATATGGTCGGGCTCTGCCTCCTGCTGGGCTCCGACCCTCGTGCCTGCTCCTAAGAATGTGGGCATGGTAGAGTGTGTAGGGGCATGTGAGGCTACCTGCTGCGCAGTATCACGCTGCCCTCGCAAATGATGGGATGCACTTGATCCCTCACCAATCTAAAAAACTTGTGGGCTCTCACGCTGTCTAGCCTCTACTGCTGTGAATCTCTACCCCATCACCTCAATCTGCCTTGACAGATCTCGCACTGATTTGAGAAGCATATCCGCAAATCTCTTCCCGTCCTCGTCTGCCATCTGCTCTGCGTCCACCACCGGCTCCTTCTGTTCTGCGTCAACCACCGGCTCCTCCTATTCTGCGTCCACTATCGGATCACAGTCTCCGTCTCCGTAGGTATTCTCCAACCTACGTCCAGTGCCTCTATATCTCCTACCTCTGTAACTAATGTAGGGTTTTTCCCCCAGTGTCAGAGATTGCTAGCTCCATAGGCTAAGCCAAATCTATGCTCTGATACCACTGTAATATTCCTAACCCGGAATATTCCTCAAACCCCAGCAAAACTCCAACCAAATACGTGCAAATAATATAATAACCCAAAAGTGATAAAATAATAGTGGAACAACGTATAATAATGTAAAACCCGAAATATAAGCAGATACACAAGAAATGCAGCAAGAAATGCTAAGCCATTTTATTATACTGAGCAATAAAATGAGTACAAGAGGTGATCAGACATACGACACCTCGACTTGCACAAGGCAAGTGAAGAAAAGCTCTTAGAATAGCAAGAAATGGCCTCTTTGCGTGGATGTTGCTGGAGAATTGTTGTGCTGCTGCTGCTGCTAGGAAGCAAATGATGATTTGGGGATGCTCCCCTCCTCTGAAAATGCTGAAACTTCGGAATCAGACTCTACTCAAGCAACCTAGAAAAACCCAAAAAGCTCTCCTAGAATAGCCGACCCCTGAAAATCACCCCCTTGGGGTTCTGCGCAGTTCCTCAGTGCTCTGTGTTGCCACTGAAGGAAACCCCTCTAAACTCTGCCTGAAACTCTACCAAAAATCCTCCCATAGGCAAGGGCTGGTCCCCTACTCAATCACCTAGCATGAATCCTCCTGCAAAAACCCCAATCCAACACTGCTACTAGAAAGAATTGTGTCCCTCTCACAGTGTTGCGTAGTCCTCCAAAATGTTGCTGAAATGCTGATAAAACTACTCCTGAAATGCCAAAGGAAATACCTTGCCCGAGCAGGCATTTGAAGTCCCCCAAGGCTAAGGGTGAGATCTCCGAACGGAGACACTCAATGCACTAAACAATGCTACAGACTAGCTAAACAGCCAGCGTGCTCAGAAGTCGAAACGACTAGCTCAAAATGCACATAACTGAATGATCCAAAATGAGGGGGCTCCTCTCTATTTTATAGCCTCTGCCTCTCACAATCCCTAGGCTCCCCTCCTCCTGCGTGATTCTCCTCTTGCCACGTGTTCTTCCCTCCTGCACAGTCCCTCCATGTGTCTGTGTGGGTCCCATTTCTGCGTCCCCCTTTGGCCCCCCTTGGCTCCTCTTTAAGTCACAACGTTGTGCTACTAGGAAGTGACTTTTTATTCTTAAAGTGAGTTATGTTCCCCCGTCCTCACTTTTTTATTTACAAATAACTATAGAAGGCAAAAATTGGGCAAAATCAAATATTCCAATTAGCCATGGCTAATTAGGAATATTACATAAGTCTCCTCCAAGCAAGTGACACCACCAAAGAAGCAATTCGAATTATGTGTCAAGTTGACCTGCAGTCTTCTAGTCGGCCTTCAAGTTGGCCTAAAGGAGGGACAAGCCTCTATATATAGAGGTTGTCCACTCCTCTAAAGATAACACATTCATATCTTTAAAATCAGCGAAGTAAGGAGGCAGGTAAAGGGTAACGAAGGACAAAGAAAGGGTCTCCAAGTGCAACGAAGAAGAAGGGTACATAGCCGAGTCTAAGAGGACCGTTTCTAGGGCAGCTACAGTCACACGTGCGAGAAAAGGGAAGGTTGCCTGCGGTCATGACAATAGTAGTATATCAACACCACCTCTCACATCATTTGGGCTATAAATATAGGCCTAAAGGGCCTCCCAATCAAGCGAAGAAACAAGGAAGAAAAGTGAAGGTAATAAGGTTGTTCTAAAACCTAATACAGTCACATGTGTGAGGAGAAGGAGGTTGTCTTTGCTGTCATAACATCCCTCCCATTACAGTCATACAATTTCATTGGTTGGTGAAGAGAAGGAAGTGATCATCATAAGGAAAAGGTCTCATCAAAGGTATATCTTCCAAAGCAAGTGTAACAAGGTTACCAACATTTGAAAGAAGAACGAAGTGCCGAAAGAAGGAAGTGCCAGGGAACAGAGTACAGAAAGGAGAAAGGGCTTGACTTGCTTGGAGTATATTCTTGTCAAGGGTTGGGCATTGATCAATAAGAAGCTTCAATAAGAGAAACTTACCGAAGGGTTTTCCTCTCAAGAGAAGAGAGGTTTTGGCCCTAGCAGAGAACCAACATCTTGTGTTTTTGTTCTTAGGTTATTGGTAGCAATTTGATGAAGTACACACACATGCATTGATAATAAGAAGAAGAAGATTAAGCTAACAAGACAAATTGTAAAAAGACTCCACAAATTGTTATCAAGTCAAGAAGAATCACTCTACACCTAATTGCCCTTGATTCTTCAACATGGAATCAGAGCTAAGGTGACACATCAAGGAAAGCGAATCTCAAGAACACTCATCAAGGAAGGACATCTACAAAAGTTGAAGCATCTAGCCAAGAAGTCTCAATCACCTCAAGGACAAGAAGGTCTACCATCTATCTTTCATCAAGGAAGACTACAAATCAAGAAGAGCCTTACATAAAGGCACCAACAAGAAGAGAAAATCAAAGGAGGACCTACATCAAGCTACAAGGTATCAAGCAAATCTCAAGCAAGTCCACTTGGAGAAAACAACTTGAAGAACATCAAGATCTAAGGAAGCCAAGCCATCAAGTCTTCAAGGAGAAAGCAAGTTCACTACATCTCAAAATCTATTAAGTATATGTCCCCTTCTAAATATACATCAATATCTTTTTACAAGGAAAGCAACAAATTGGTAAGTACCAATAACTTTCTTGCATGGAAGAAGAGGACTAATTTGCTTCTCAAGGAGAATGAACTCCTAGAACACATCAAAGGGAATGTTACTATTCATGCTAAGGAACAAACTCAAGCCTTAGCCAAGTATAATAAGGATGAGACAAGAGCTCAAAGGATTCTAATAGAATCCATCAAAGGCTCTCTCATTCCTTATGTCTCCAAGTTGGAGACATCCAAAGAAATCTATGAGAAACTAGTAGAGCTATTCTCAGTAACTACAACTGTAGAAGTGATATCTCTACGAAATGAATTGTACAAGATGAAGATATCAAAGGAAGGAATAGCTCCCTACTTCATGAAGACCTCTGAGATGAGGGATCAACTTCAAGAGCTAGGGAAAGTCATGTCTGACAGAGAAATGACAACCATAGTACTCAATGCTCTACTTGAGGATTGGGGCAACTTCACATCAAGCGTATATGCCAAGAAGGAAGCCACCACACTAAGTAAAATGTGGTCTCTATGCAAGATAGAGGAAACAAGACTCAAAGCAAAGGAAGATGTGGGATCAAAGGAGTAAGCATTTGCTACCATGGCCAAGAGAAAGGGAAAATTTAGAAAATTTGGTCCACAAAGAACAAACAACAAAGATATGTCCAAAATCCAATGCATGCTATGGATGCCAAGAATATGGACACTACAAAAGGAATTGTCCTAAACTAAAGAAGGACAACAACAACAAAAGAAAAAGGGAAGAAACTCACATGACTCAAGAGGTGAAAGAAGAAGAAAAGAAGCAAAAGAAGGAAGATTCTCCGGATCTCTTCTATCACTAAGTCAAACTCTTTACATAAAGACTTCTTTCAATTTTTTGAGTAGTATAGGAGCATGTAGGAATAGAATAAAATTGCATGGCTAGAAACATATTCTAGAATCTAGAAGCATGATGTACATAGTGTTCAAAATACTCATGTAGAAGGAGCATTTATAAATAGAACAATATGCATGGTTAGAAATATCTTCTAGAATATAGGAGCATGGTAGATATGGCTCAAGATAGTCATGTAGAAGGAGCATACCTAGAATAGGACCTCATCCACAATAAAAGAAAATTGATCATGATTAAGAATCTTAGAAGACTTCCATCATCAAAAAGAAAGAAATATTTGCAGAATAAGGGTCCTCAAGATCATATGATGGAATATTCAAAAGAAGATTCATAAACAAAAGCAGATATCTCATTGGGAATCCCATTCATGGGATTCAAGAAAAGGATGATATGCAGACAAGCTAAGATGAAGCAAGAAGGGCCACCAAGGACAACCAATTGAAGCTAAGATGATCAAAGGAGAATCAAGATGAGCTATGTATGCATCAAAGTTTAGTCATTTTATCATATGTATATTATTGAGTCATGGGAATAGTTCAATGACATGATCAAGTATGAAAGAATCTCTTTCACCAATGACATGCTCGAAGGCATGTACTACAATGCAATGAAGGTCAACAAAAGGAAATACTCACAGAAGGAGTATAAGATTGCTAATAGGAAGCTAGTAAAGAAGAAATGCTGACTAGCACTAGTAGCAAGCAATGAAGAAGTGCTCCCACGAAGAGCATAAGGTGGTTGACCAATCTATCCATGAAGAAGCAAATGAAGAAAGAGATTAAGCATGTGAAGAACACCATGACCACAAAGAATCTCTCTATCTGACAAAGATACCTTGAAGACATCTCCCGAAAGAAGATATGACAACTCTGACAAAGGAAGAAAAAGATCAAAGGACCCTTGACACCTATGAAGGCCTTGGAGATATGAAAGGTGCAGATAACTGATTCTACTCCATGAAGATGTCATGATGAAGAAGCCATCCAACAAAAGCATCATTTAATGTTGAAGCAATATCAGGTTGAATTCATGAAGGGCTACTAGATCAAAGCATGGGAACAAGCAAGTACAAAGAAGCATCCATGTGAAGAGTAGTCTGAAGCATAGACAAGATGACAAGGAATAACCAGATGACAAGAGAACCTGATATATGACAAGAAGGCCACTTTCCACGAAGGAAGCAATGACATGACAAACCAGGAAGGAAAGTGATCGATGGATGGCGCCCTACTAAGAAAAAGTTCGAACAATGACATCATGACATCAAGGGAAGGAAGGAGATCAAGCAGCTGGAGGACCAATGAAGAAGAAGCTGCTGATGAATGGACAAGTCCCTAGCTAAGAGGGAGTTATAACAAGTTCCCAATTAGAAAGGAACTTGGACAAGTACCTTGACAGAGGATACTTGGGCCTGTCTTCCTCAATTGAGAGGAAGTGATAGACACAACATTCTTGTCTTCACTTGGGAAGAAAGAATGGGGGGATTGGGTAATCATTTGGCATCTGACACTCTTTGAGGATGTATAGCGCATCCAAGACAAGAGTAGTGTTAGGGTCCAACCCTAGCCCCCTTATTTATGTAATAGGGTCAAGTCATAGTTATAGTTAAAGAGTCAATAGAGCCCATATTAATAATTGTAAGTGGTTGACCCGCATTTAAAGAAGGGACCATAGTTAGTTGCAAATGGGCCATGGTATTAGATAGATGATATTAATAAGAACCATGATACTGACCCATGGTATTGCATGTACGAATCCTATATAAAGGATAGAGACTCCCCTCAAGGAGCATCATGTTTTATTCTGTAATTGAGCCCAGCTCTATTGGAGGTTGCCCCTTCGAAGAGGCAAGTGAACATTGCTTTCCTTTCTGAATAATCAAATACATGTTGTTATTTCTTATTGTTCTGTGTTTTGGGTATATTTCTTTGCATATTTGGTATTCTGGTATCTTCTCGCAGGTCAAGAGCATAACAAGCGGTATCAGAGCACTTTCTAGGGCCGATGGGATCTCCATTTTTAGCAGAATTTTTTTTCGCTAGAGACGTGTTCCGGCATCTTTAAACCACGGGATTTGTTGTTGAGTGCATAAACCTGCGGATTTGGGGAGGCATGCACGCAGAAAATACAAGAGGTGGTCACGCTTGTTGGACTTCCTTGTAACCCCTATGGGTACCCCTTCGAGTAGTAGCGCATTAGACAGAACCGCGCATGGACTGTCTTCCAAGTACCCTCTGGGTATATCGAAAGCCCCCTAGGCTCTCTTGAAACCTTGCCATAGATAAATCGTCGGCCGTCTTGCTGCTACAGTACACCGAGAACAACACCCAAGGAGATTACTCGCGCGTACGATAGGGTAGTTGGGTTGTACGGCTAAGGGTACGGTTGATCCTCCTTGGTTAGTGCCCTGAAAGATTGGGCCAAGTACTACTGCCAGACCCTTGTGTATATGGCGATCGTCCTTCACTTTCTGACTCCTGTCTTTCATCAGAGTCTTGCCTTTGTCATCTACCTCAAGTCTTCTGAATGCCAACATTGCCTTGCATAAGAACATCATCTTGCATTCTCATTGCCTTGCTTGGCATCTCTGCAACATCTCTGCAAACATTTCTCAGAGAACCATTCAACAAGTACAGTGCATCAAGCCATAACAAGCCTTTGCATCACTTGACTGATAACACATCTAGGCCTCAGCGACTCTTTGCAACATACCTTTGCAGCTCCTTTGCCATCAATGACAACAATGTCAACAAATGGTGCACTAGAAGGCTTTGGGGAAATGGCAAAGTGATGATCACAATTATCGTTTCCTCTTTTCTACTATGAAGAGGTGTTTCTTGTGGCAAATAAAGGAATGATGGATTTCCATATTGATTTTTAGGAGGCAGGATTATAGAACAGGGTGTAATGGGGGTGTTTATGTAAGTTTTTGCACACTTGTTCATGACATTGGGATTGGATTTCAAGTAGGGGAGTTAGTGGTGTGAGGTTAAGAGGCTTCTTCTTGAATAGATGAGGAAAAACAACTGTACTTGGAGGAGGCCGACTTGAGGAACTCAAAACTGGACAGTGAGGGAAGGAGCTCATAAAGGCAGACAATATAAGCATCCTGTTCCCTGAATGACAATGACAAACTGATTTTGGATATTTACTCTAAGCGGTAGAATTTCCAAGACGAATTGAATTAGAGAATGTTTTAACTCAAAATGGATTGTTGTCAATCTAATTCAGAAATTTCACTGATTCTGGAGTTTAGCTAGCACAATTTAGAAATGAAATCTATGACATTTTTTAGTGTGAGGTTTATATTTTCCAATCAATATATAAAGAAATTGTCTTATCTATGTGTTTCAAGCAAGTGATTCTCTTTTTGTAATAATAAATGTCAATGCATATATTTATTAATAAAGGCAAGGCTCAACTTCAGTGAAAACCTTGACCTATTACTGGATAACTAACCATCTTACATATTAATTTGCAGGAACTCAGTGAAGAATTCATACTTATGGAATTTAATTTTACAAAAGAAATCGAAAAAGTTTCAGGAAAAGCAATGGTACTACTTTATCTCACAATCCCTTTTTAAACTGCCTGTTGCTATCTATACATGAGAATATTCTTGCTGTATGATTAGATTGGGAAATTTTATGCAATGTTATATTCAACATCCCTCTGAAATTGCTCTAGAGTTAGGAAAGTTGGGGATCTGACTTTGTTTTAAATTAAGATTTTTATTCATGCTGTGTTACTTTACATTATCATCTGAATGGTATATTTGCATACATACTGGTTGTTGATTTTTCAACAGTCCTCTAACCTGATAAATGTTTCTTATGATTCTTTCTTAAATTAGTCTTTTCTTACATTTATTGTTCATCATTAAACAATTACACAGATAACTTCAACAATGGAACAATATGCTAGTAGGATCATAAAGAGACGACCACACAAGAACACAGGAGTTTACCCGGGGAAAACCCACATGGGGGAAAAAACCAGCCAGCAACCTTTTCGGGAAGAAGAATGTTGTGACTAATGCACTTTCCAGGAAACCAACAACATGTGAAGGGAAAGAAGAATGTTGTGGCCAATGCACTTTCCAGGAAACCAACAACATGTGCCCTCATAGAACTTACTGAAGATTGGAAGGTTCACCTCTCAGCAGAGTATGCTAAGAACCAGTTTTCTTGTGCAATTATTGATCGAATCATCCAAGACGATAGGTACTATTGTCGCTCAAATTGTACAAGAAAGATGCGACAAGGATCAAGGCGGGGGTTTTCACTTTGATCCCCGATCTCTTTGTTCTAATTGTCTCCCTATAGCATGCTATGGGGGTTAGTCCCTATGAAATGTGAAGATGGAGAGACCCATCGGCAACCGACAAGTCTGGGAGACACCACTGAATGGCCTAGTGATCCAGGAGGATCTCAAGACACTAAGGGGATTGATAAGGCTCAAAATTCAGAATGGCAGAAAGGAGAATTTGGTGGCATCAGTTGAGAGGGCTCGTCTTCTTGATCACGGTGGCGCAAATGGTTCATCAATCTGAGCTCGTATGCAAAAAATAGAGGTCTTCAAAGATTGGAATCGCAGGAGAAAAATGGGGCCCACAATGCGCCACGTGGCATCCTAGTCAGCACATGGGACCCACATGGCAGCTTGACACTTGGCATCCCTCCAGTGGCCTCCTAAACCTGCAAAAGAGGCAAACAACATTTGGTTGTAGTTTTTATATAGTTAATACCTTAACTATATAACTAAACCCAAATATATATATATATATATAGATAACAAAACTATAACCAAAAATATATATATGTCAAGATCCAACCATATATATATTAACCAAAATCAAACTATATAACAAAATCATTTTTGTTATATTATTATAACAAAACTCCATTAATGAACCAACGTGACATTCACGTGGATATATATAACAAAACTATGTATAATCCAAAACCGTTTGCATATGGTATGGAGTTAAAACAATATATATATATATATATATATGCCATGGGTTACGGCATATCCAACAGTTATAAAACACATATGGTTATAACAAAATAGATATATATACCATATGGATTACACCATATATAAAACAATTTTCGGAGCATCGGCACAACGATCAACGATGGGGTACATTGGGGCTTGGGTAGGCGGCCACGTAGGTGGTCCCGCCACCCAAAACATGTACAGTGCCAAACCTAAAGGATTCAATGCAGATTTCATATGGTAGTGGTTGGGATGGGGAAGGGTACAGGTCCCGTGAAGTACGGGCCCACCCTCCAATGTAATATAAAAATATATATGATATATGGTTGATACGGTTAGGTTTGTTATATAGCATATGTTATTTATGTATTCATTAAAAATAACCCATAACAACCAAACCATGGTAAGTCCGCCCATGTTATTATTTAAACATAAGATTTTGTCAGCATGAAGGGGGAGAGCAAAGGTATAGCAACCCAGGCACGGAAATCAAGACAGAGGCAGTGGAACCCTAAGCATTCAAAAAACACTGGTGGAACCATGCTTGGCTTAATTTTTACAGGAGGGTGATTTTGGTCCAGTCTCATAATTGGGCAAGTTTTATATCGATTTTTCACCTCTCGGTGACGGGAACCCAACAGTGGCGTCAGTTTCTACAACAGAGCTCTTTAATTTTTGGGCATTTTCAGTATGGAGGTATAATGCTCCATTTTTGTAGCTGATGAATATAACTTCTTTTGATGCCATTTTTAATGAATGAAGGCCTTCCCATTGATCGAGTAGGGCCCGGAGACGTAGTCCAGGAGGGACGAACTCCATTATCAAGTTCTTGTCTTCTTGTCTTCTGATGCTCTTCTTCTTCTTTCTCTCACATGTGCACATTTAAAGTTTTCTCTTTAAGCTACAAACTGTATGTGTAATTATTTAATGCATCTATAAACAAAAGATAACCTGGATCAGCTAGCAACCTAGATAATTTAGCAAGTTCAATGATTTGATTAGATTATTTAACAGACCAATGCCTTAAATGAAGTCAAATACTCGTTTTATGTGATCTATCTACCAAGTGACCGGATGAACAATTGTTGCCTTAGGCTTCTTTACTGTCCTATATGAAATGCAACACCTAAAAAAACAAAGTGAAATGCAAGATCTTGGTTTACTTTAGATTAGATGCCTAACTAGGTGAATCCTTTCCCTTAGTTGCTTTCAAGCTAGTCTCTAGAATAGGTTATGAGAGAAGCCTGAAAAAGATAGCAATGTCTATATTAACGATACCTCCCTGGAAATCTAACCACCCGATGCCTCTGGTGCTGTAGAGACTGTGGCTCTAATGACAGCATGGTCACTGTGTTAACCACTAAAGAGGGTCTAGACATCTTAGAGTCTTTCAACCAAACTTATGCTTGGAGGTGAATTAATTAATGCAAAACTAAACCTAGGATGTAGATGCAAGATGAGAGATTACTTTTAGGGACAAATTGCAATGATATTCAATTTAGAGAAATGTAGTATTTAATCAATGTATAATGTAAATCTTCACTAAAAGAGAAGTGCTTAATGAAACAAGATAGAGGGTGCCAAAATACCAATAGATAATTGCTCATGAAATAAACAAATTCAATGCTAGAACACCAATTAGATAATGACGATTAATAATAGAGTGCCAATGTGTCAACTAGATACATAAAGGAGAGGTTAAACATAATTAGCAATTGTTTTAGATTATCACAAGAATATTCTTATCATGGTTATTATTATCAATTAAGTGCTTTTAAGAGTGACTTGATTATCAATAATGGAAGCTCACTTGCAATGCACAATATTAGTTACACTAGTCACAAAAGATATTTTCACAAGAAATCCAATAGCAATATAACCACTTATTCAATTATCCACTTCTTTAGCAATGACAAGGAAAGATATTCCTTAGAACCAATGTCACAATGATGCTAGCTATCAATGAAAGAAATAGAGCATTAATCCATACAATGTTATTTCTTAGAGAAATTAGCCAATATTAGCAACTCAATTACCCTTTTAGAGAACTTATGAGGGATCCACAACACATATGGCAATTATGTTCTTGAAGCAAGAATGTCAAATCAATGGAAAGCATTTGTATGCAAATTGCAAAGGTGCCAAAAGATGAATGCAAAATGTTGATGCAAAAATGACAAGAGAATAATGAACCTTTGACCAAATTCTAGGCCTAAATCACTTCAACAATGAATGCTCATGAATTCGATTTATTCCTCAGTTACTTTTACGGCCTCTAATGCAATTTATTAATGCAATTTAGAGGACCAAGATTGATATAAAGATCATCTCATTCGGACAAGCAGAAGTGTGATTTTGAATTTATGCCCACATGTGCAAATTGTTCAGGTTGGCCACATCATCATGTAGGCTCAAGCAGCCCAATGGGTGTGTCTCTTCACCCACAATGAATTGTATAAATACAAGAGACTTCACACCTCATTTGGCATCATCATCTCTCACACATGTGGCAAGGAGGATCTTATCTCACACGTGTGGCAAGGAGGACGAGTTTTCTGGGTTAAATTGTAGATTGAAATTTCGGAGTTCTATGACAGGTTTGACCAACATTGATCGAGGGCTTGTTGACCAAGTTTGACTATGTTTTTGGGGTCAAAAGTTCAATCTTTTTAGGTTGCATTTCTGGGCACAAAAATCGAGGAATTCTAGACAGTTTGACCAATGTTAACTTTAGGGTTGAGTGGAATTTGACCGCAGAGAAATTACATTAGTTTTCTCTCTCCTTTGATCAAGCTATTTTGGGTTGACTTTGACCTCCTGATCAGGCCGAGTTTGACTAAGGAAGACCGAGTTGCTTTGAGGATGATTTGTTGTTGTTTTGACCATCGTTGACATTTTGGTTAGGGCTCAAGTTTGACTGCAGGTGACTGCATAAATTTATAGGGTTGTTTTGACTTTGAATTGGGCAAGTCAATTTGACTTTTGTACTTTCTCTCTCTGTTGAACTTTTGATATAACAATAAGAAGAAATAATCAAAGGGTTTTCCCCACATTGGGGTTTTTCCCTAGCATCCGCCAAATCTGGTGCCCTCTTGTCTTGGCTTGTCTTCTGCATTTTGTTTCATGTTCTATTTGTTTTTGCTATCAATGTGATTATTGTGATTAGTATTACTAATGGAAATTGGAAATTGTTATCAGGCTACTAAGGAACATTGAAGTAAACTGTACTAAGCATCGAACATACCATTGTTAACTAAAATTAACATGGTATCAGAGCCCGAGTAAAGACAAAGCCCAAACAAGAGTGAGAAAAGCAATCACTAAGGAAAGTTGTTGGACAAGAATATTGGTCTAGCTTCAATGACGACTACATCATACTTCAAATCCAAGGACAAGCTCTAGGATAAATCCGACTATTATGCATGGAAGATGACTTTGGATTTGAATTTGGAAGAGAATGATGCTATGGACTATGTAAAAGGAAGAGTGGTGGAGCCTCCTTCAAATGCACATGTTGCTACAAAAACAAAGTACAAGAAATGTGATGTCAAAGCTAAGAAAATTATTGTAGACTCCATTCAAAAGCATTTGGTTGCCTATATTTCTGATTTGGAAACATTTAAGGAGATGTGTGATAAGTTGGTTGGGATGTTCAAAATAAACAATGCAAATCAAATCCTGGTTCTCAAGAATAAGTTGAAGGACGTCAAGATGGATAGAGGAGAGTCTATTCAATCCTACTTCATGATGATTACCGAAATCAAGAATGATCTTCTATCTATTGGAGAAGTTGCTGGTGACAAGGAGCTCACTCTCATTGCACTTGGAGGTCTTCTAAGAGCATGGGATGTCTTTAACACCACCATCCTCAACAATGACAAGATTTCGGGTTTTGATGAATTATTGGCTAGATGCACTCAAGAAGAAATAAGGATGATGGAAAGAGATAAGCTCTCCAATGGAAATGATCCTACTGCGTTCTCCGCTCATGCTAAAAGGAAGAACAATGTTGGTCCAAGGAAACAAGGTTAAGGATTTAAGACGGGATTCAAAGAAGGAAGAAAAGGAAGATCTTACAATTGCAACAGGTTTGGCCACTATGCTAGAGAATGTCCTCACAAGAAGGATACTCCAAGGGATGATGACAACAATAACCACAACAACTACAAAGGCAATGACATTTAAAGGAACAACAAGTTCAACAATAAAGGATGCTCCCGCTGGTCGATATGGAAACGATCGTCCTCCCAAAAGATCAAGAAATTCCAGGTATGAGGAAAGTAATGTTTTAGAAAAACAAAATGAATTTTATCTTATTCCCGTTTTATCTATTGCCTCTCCTCCAGATACATTGGACCATAGCGGAGCCTCAAGGCACTTGACTGTGTACAAAGAGGCCCTCTCAAATTTGGTTGAAAAGAGGTCTTACTTGGAAATCATACTTGAAGATAATGCCACCTATCCCGTGAAAGGAATAGGTACTTTCACTCTTCGCTTGAATCAAGGTCAAACCATTCATCTACAAGAAGTATTGTATGTGCCCGATTTGAAGAACCTGGTATCTATTTTTGCGATGGAAGATAAAGGCTTCAAGATAGCATTCATTGATGGAAAGGTATGTCTTTGACAAAGAAACCCTAAAGATGCATTTACACTTGGATTTAGGGTTGATGGTCTTTATCAAGTTGGAGGAAGTCCTTAGGGAGCCATATCTTGCGACACTTCTCTTCAATCTGAATTATGGCACTAGAGATTTTCCCACCTTCATTACAAAGCCTTACCTGGGGTAAGGAAGATGGTCACAGGTATGCCCGATTTCAACATGAATCATGAAGGTGTTTGTCAAGGTTGTGCAGTTGGGAAACTTAAAAGGGGACCATTCCCTTCAAGTGAAAGTCAAACTTTTGATATTTTTCAACTGGTCCATTCTGACCTATCTGGTATGTTGCCTATAACACCATTAGGAGGAAAATGGTTGATGGTCTTCATCAAGTTGGAGGAAGTCCTTTGGGAGCAATGTCTTGCAGCACCTCTCTTCAATCTGAATTATGGCACCAGAGATTTCCCCACCTTCATTACAAAGGCTTACCTGGGGTAAGGAAGATGGTCACAGGTATGCTCAATTTCAACTTGAATCATGAAGGTGTTTGTCAAGGTTGTGCAGTTGGGAAACTTACAAGGGGACCATTCCCTTCAAGTGAAATTCAAACTTTTGATATTCTTCAACTATTCCATTCTGACCTATTTGGTATGTTGCCCGTAACATCATTAGGAGAATACTTATATTATGCTATCTTTGTGGATGACTTCTCTCGCAAAACATGGATCTATTTCTTGAGGAAGAAGGATGAAGTGTTCAAATGATTTTGTGCTTTCAAAGCCTTGGTGGAGAATCAAACACGGAAGAAGATCAAAATATTGAGGACCAACAATGGAACCGAATATGAATCAAATGAATTCAATGACTTTTGCAGAGGCTGGCATTAAGCAGGAGACAACCGTTGCATACACTCCTGAGCAAAATGCAGTTGCTGAAAGAAAAAATCGAACGATCATGGAAACCAGCCGTGCCATGCTTCATGATCTAGGTCTACTGAAGTTCTTATGTGGAGAAGCTGCCAATACTATTGTATATGTTCAAAATAGGTGTCCGCATCAAGCATTGAATTTCAAGACACACGAAGAAGTTTTCACTGGTAAGAAACCTGATGTTTATCATTTTAGAATATTTGGTTGTCCTGTGTATTTTCATGTGCCTAAAGAAAAGAGAAACAAGTTGGGAGCATGCAAGAAGAAAGGAACATTTGTGGGCTACAGTGAAAATTCAAAGGCATATAGAATCTATGTGCCTGATCAACGAGATGTGGAAGTAAGTCATGATGTTACATTCGATGAAGAGAATGCTCTTGGGAAAACCAAAGACCTCCCCATTCCAGGAAACAAGAATTATGATGCTACAGGAAAGCAGGATGAACCTCCGTCTAATGAACATATGCCCGATGTTGAAGATCCGATGGATCCTATTGATCCACCTCTTGGTGATCCCTCTTCCTCAAGAAAAAGACCTTTATGGCTCAAAGACACTCTCAAAGATGTTGAAAAGCATATTTCTCCAAGATGGACATTTCGTGAAAGTAAGAAACCTAACAAGTATCAAGGGTACCTTGCTGCTATGAGTACTATTGTTCAATCTAAGCCTTGTACATTTGAAGAAGCTATGAAACACCAAGTATGGAAAGATGCGATGAATGAGGAGTACTAATTCATCACAAAGAATGATGTTTGGGATGTGGTTCCTAGACCCAAGGACAAGTCTGTGGTCACTTCTAAATGGCTTTACAAAATCAAACATGGAGATGATGGGAGTGTTGAATAATACAAGGCCAGATTCGTTGCTTGAGGCTTCTCTCAAAAGGAAGGAGTGGACTATGATGAGATATTTGCCCCAGTTGCCTGGTATACCACTATCCGTTCGATTATTGCTCTTGTTGCCTCTCAAGGATGTATACTACACCAAATGGATGTGAAGATTGCTTTCTTGCATGGCTCGCTTAAGGAGGAAGTCCACTTGGAACAACTTGAGGGGTTCGAAGTACAGTATCGAAGGACACACATATGTAGATTGAAGAAATCCCTCTATGGGTTGAAGCAAGCCCCCAGGGCTTGTATGAGAGGATTGATACTAGATAGCTATCTTAGGAGTGAAGTTGACCCTAACCTATATTTCAAGGTTGACAATGACATGCCTCACATTCTGGTCCTCTATGTGGATGATCTCTTTTTAATAGGTGTAAACCCTCTCATTTATCAATGCAAGAGGAAGTTGGCTTCTGAGTTCGAGATGAAGGACCTAAGACTAATGCACTACTTCCTAGGTCTGGAGATCTGGCAAAAGCCAGGTGAGATTTTCCTTTCTCGAGGAAAATACATTGTGAAGTTGCTTGAGAGGTGGGATGGTGGATTGCAAGTCTGTGCCTACTCCGATGGAACTCAACTTCAAGAAGCTCTGTGGAGGTGTTGTTGGGCTCGGATTGGCAAATCCTTTCGAATATAGACAACTTGTGGGGACCCTGATGTTCTTGGTAAACTCTCTTCTTGACATATGCTTCATTGTGAATACATTGAGTCAATTTATGGTCGAGCCTCATCACATGCATTGGATTGCTGCTAAGAATCTCTTGAGATATCTTCGAGGCACACTCTATTATGGACTAAGATACACTGCAGGGAATTTGAGGCTGCATGGATATACAGATGTTGACTGGGCTAGTAGTGTGGTGGATCGTAAGAGCACGCCTGGATGTTGCTTCTCATTAGGATCTGCTTCAATTTCTTGGATGACTAGGAAGCAGAAATCGGTTGCACTAAGCACTGCTGAGGCCGAATACATTGCAGCTAGTATGTCCTGTTATGAAACTGTTTGGTTGAGGAAGCTCTTCAGTGAGCTATTTGAGCACGTGCCGGATACCACCGTGATTTTCTGCGACAACCAGAGTGGGATTCACCTTTCAGAGAATCCCATGTTCCACAACTGCTCCAAGCACATTGATATCATGTACCACTTTATCTGGGATATGGTACAATGGGGAGCAATAAGGCTCCATCACATCAGGACTGATGAGAAAGTCGCAGATATCCTCACTAAGCCATTGGGGAAAGTCAAATTCTTAACCTTCTGAGAGACTTGGAGTTATGGAAAGACCCTCACATGAGGGTCCTGCTTGAGTTGGACACTGAGCTCTAGGAGCTCGTGGGGGCTTGGGCTACTTCTTGGGGCTATGAGCGACCAGGGTGAGTGGTTCACCTTCCCCTATGTGGTGTGCTATGTACAGGGTGAGTGGTTCACCTTTCCCTGTGATACCCCATGGTGACATGTGTGTAGGGTGAGTGGTTCACCTTCCCCTACAAGACATGTGTAGGATTAGTGGTTCACCTTCCCCTATGATTGACATATGCATAGGATGAGTGGTTCGACTTCTCCTATGGCATATGAGCAGGATGAGTGGTTCACCTTCTCCTGTTGATGTCCCAGCATACATCCTACCCATGTAGTCTGAGATTCATGGGAAGTACCTCTCATCTGGCCAATGAGTCGGGAAACGTGGATAGGGACCATAGCACTACCAATGGGCATATCGTGTACTATCGTACTCCCTATGTCTAGGATGCATGGTGTTCAACAACTTGATCTGGGATCATTTGAGGTTCTACCTCTGGACTCACTTTTGTCAGTGGAGAGTGGTAAGGTCTTGTGACTCACTCTCGATTGATTCTTCTTCATTATTACTTCATGGTTTGCAGAGCAGAGATGAGATGACAGAGATGGTACATGACGACAGGATGGCATGATGATCGATGACGACAGATGGAT
Organism: Pinus taeda; assembly: GCA_000404065.3. Lineage (NCBI taxonomy): Eukaryota > Viridiplantae > Streptophyta > Pinopsida > Pinales > Pinaceae > Pinus > Pinus taeda. Next base: position 72,198 of record APFE030719497.1, read on the forward strand.
TGGCAAGTGAAATTCTCCCTAGTTGAGAGGGAGTGTTAAAATTGGCAACTTGCGCCAAACTTCACCTTGGGAAAGCTCACTTGATGGAGATGATGATTGCATTAGATTCCTCTTTTCAAGAGGACCAAGATTGATATAAGGATCATATCATTCGGACAATCTGAAGTGTGATTTTGAATTTGCAAATTGTTCAAGTCAGCCACATCATCATGTAGGCTCAAGAAGCCCAATGGATGTGTCTCTTTACCCACAACGAATTGTATAAATACAAGAGACCTCACACCTCATTTGGCATCACCATCACTCACACATTCTTCTCCCTTCATTTGATTGGTTCACACAACATTGGGCAGCTTCTCTCTCTCTCACACGTGGCAAGGAGGACGAGTCTTTTGGGTTAAATTGCAGACCGAAATTTCAGAGTTTTATGACATGCTTGACCAGCGTTGGCCGAGGGCTTATTGACCAAGTTTGACTATGTTTTTGGGGTCAAAAGTTCGATCATTTTAGGTTGCATTTCTAGGCACATAAATTGAGGAATTCTGGACATTTTGACCAATGTTGACTGTAGTTTGAACGTAGAAACATTACAGCAGTTTTCTCTCTCCTTTGACCGAGTTTGACCAAGGTTTTTTGGGTTAACTTTGACCTCCTGATCAGGCCGAGTTTGACTGAGGAAGACTGAGTTGATTTGAGGATGATTTATTGTTGTTTTAACCAGCATTGACTTTCTGGTTAGGGCTAAAGTTTGACTACAAAAATTTACAGGGTTGTTTTGACTTTGAATTGGGCATGTCAATTTCACTTTTGTACTCTGTCTCTACTAAACTTTTGATATAATAATAAGAAGAATTGATCAAAGGGTTTTCCCCACATTGGGGTTTTTCCCTGGCATCCGCCAAATCTGGTGTCCTCTTGTCTTGGCTTGTCTTTTCCATTATGTTTCATGTTGATCTGCCTTTACTGTCAATGTGATTATTGTGGCTGTTGTTGGAAATTGGAAATTATTATCGAGCTACTAAGGAACATTGAAGTAAATTGTGCTAAGCATAGAACATACCATTGTTAACTAAAATTAACAACATTCTATCGACTAGACATCAAGGTTTTTTCAAGACGTACCGACAAATTCGGGAACGATTTTCTTGGGAGGGTCTAAAGAAAGATGTGATGAAATATGTTAAGGAATGCATGACATGCCAACAGAATAAGGTCAAGCATCCACATCATACACGTCTTCTCCAACCTCTACCTATTCCTGAATAGAAATGGGAGAGCATCTCGATGGACTTCATCACAAGGTTTCCTAAAGAGCAAGGTAAAGATTATATTTACATGGTGGACATGTTGACCAAATCCGCACATTTCTTTGCAATTTCATTTGATTATTTGGCCAAACAAGTAGAAAAATTGTTTTTCCAAGAAGTCTTCCAACTGCATGGACTACCAAAGAATATAGTTAGTGATCGTGATAACAGGTTTATGGGTTCCTTTTGGCAGGGATTCTTCAATTTGGTGGGGACTAAATTAACCCCTAACACTAGCTATCATCCACAAAAAGATGGTCATACAAAATACGTGAATAAGTGGATTAAAGGGTACCTAAGCAACTATGTGATGTGTTTTCATGGCACTGGAATCTAGGTTAGGGTCTTAGAATCACGGACACTACCAATCCAAATACCCCAACAAACTACTTTGCATAGTGGAATATAAACAATAGTAAATCAACTAGTGTACAATATAGACAACTGTTTACAATTTTCAATAACCTGACTTTGTTATATTAGTAAACTGTAATACAACTCGCTAGGGATCTCGTACTAGGGATAATAGCCCTCATACATCCACTGATACAAGAATACAAACTAGTGCTTGCTGTCAACAACTATGACAACCAACTGCCTTGAACAAGATACACTAACCCTCTAGCTGATGTAGGGCTCCTCACAGCTACCTTGGTCGTACCCTAAAGACACATGTTGGTCCTTCTACTCCCAATCTACAACACCACCTCGATCAATGGGCATGGTCCTATAGGTCACTGAACACGGCTTACAAATTTGCCCTCTAATTGATCATTTGTCGATCAATACATCAACACATAGGTCTTCTGTTGAGTTGTTCACAACTCCGTTTGTGAACAACTCTAAACTACCCATTGTTGCTCCTTTGCACCGTTGGGACTTCTTCCCTCTAATGTCTTCCTACACTTCTCCAATGAAGACAAATTTTTGGCCAGAGAGCTACCACCTATCACTGTAAGATGTCCTCCAACAATGAACCCGGGTTGATACAATTTGCTCACTCAGCTGTCCTTTGTCCTTCAAGGTGTCAACACTAGAGCCTCCAACCTTCACCCCCCTTACAACTGTCAATGTCCTTCTTCGAAACTGATCTAGGGCTACTTTGTGCACCTACTAGTTTCCCTCCAACAACCTTAAGATGCCCAACAACAATCTGTCCAACCTGGAACTTCTATCCTCTAGCAACAATTCAACTCAAACATATCAACACATACATTTTTGAGATAATGCACTTGCTCTATGGCCTGGTTAGGGTTGATATCAATCCATGTTTGTTAGGAAACCGGCTCACAAAAGGATAGAAAAGATAGATCAACGCCTTAGAATTCAGCCTCTTCGAGGGGGCAACCTCCTTTACATTACACAAATGAACAATTCTTGAATGATACAAATGACTAAACCTCCTTTCTATAGATAGGAGTCTAAGGGGTCACAATATAATCAAGCCGACATAATAGTAATAACATAAGGCCACAAATATAACAATAGTGGGTTTCTATGGGGCATACTAATAACAATATGGGGACAATAGGGGCACAATAATAACAATAAGAGATACAATGACAATAGTAATGGGGGAATCACTAGTATTATAAGGGCCTAACATGCTCCTCTCCTTCCAAAAAGCGTTGTCCTCAATGCTTGAGTAGTTCTGGATGCTTCTATATAAAATTATCATCCTCCCATGTGGAATCTTCAACGGATAAGTTCTTCCACTTGATGAGATACTCTGAAATTGATCGATTTCGTAGC
>APFE030719497.1:78379-99533 GCA_000404065.3 Pinus taeda
TCATAATGACCCTCATGAGTTCTAAATGTTGTTTTCGGAATGTCTTCAATCTTCATTTTAATTTGATGATATCCTGAACGAAGATCCAACTTGGTGAAGTAAATTGATCCATGCAATTCATCCAATAAATTCATCAATGACAGGAAAGGAAAATTTATCTTTAATAGTGAGCTTGTTGAGCTCCCTATAATCCAGAGACATGCGCCATGATCCATCCTTCTTGTGCACCAATACTACTGGCACAGAGAAAGAACTTTGACTAGGTTGAATTATACCGGCCTCTAGCATTTTTGCAACCATACATTCAATTTCACTCTTTTGGGCATAGGGATATCTATACGGCCTGATGTTTGGAGGAACACTTCCTAGAATCAAATGAATAGCGTGATCATGATCACGAATAGGTGGGAGACCTTTGGGAGTCTCAAATACCTTAGAATGATTGTCCAAGACTTTTTGGAGGTCTGGAGAAATAGATGATTTCGATGTGAGAACCTCTGGCGAACATAATTGTACAATTACACCTCGTTGTTTCTTCTTTAGAAGCTTTGTCATACCATTAGAGTTGATTATCTTTCCCGGTTTCCCTGCAATACCCCTTAATTCAACATCCTTTCCTTTCGCACAAAATTTCATGAAAAGTTCTTGAAAATTAAAAGCTATTGTACCCAAGGATTGTAGCCATTGGACTCCTAGTACAACATCAGCACCACCCATTGGAATAGAAAGCATTGGGCTATTCAATACATATTCTCCCATGGATAGCTTGATATTATGGCACTTTCCAGAGCAATTTATGGTTCCTCCACTTGCAACCATTACTTGACACTCTGGGGTTGGATATAGGAAGCAACTCAATTCCTTTGCAATCTTACAATGAATAAAATTATGGGTACTTCCCGAATCAATCAACACTATTACCTTTTTCTTCTTGATATGTCCTTCTATCTTGATAGTTTGAGGAGTGGTAATTCCAGGTAATGCATTACAAGATATGGTCAGATTCATTTCTTCTTTATCTAGGGTTTGTTCTTGGAGTATATCCTCTTCTTTTGACATTTCTTGTTTCTTTTCTTCCTCCTCTTCACAATCTATGTAGAATAATTTCTTCTCAGCACACTTATGACCTTTAGTGTATTTGCTATCACGACTATAACAAAGCCCTTTTTCTCTTTTTTCTTCCAATTGTTGTGGTGTCAACCTTGTAGATTGTGGAAGGCTAGGGGCAACAACACTTCCATCTGTATAGTTGTGAGTGGTAGGCTTCCTGGTTGCCATAATTTTTCTTTCCATTTTTCTTGCTAACCTGAATGCCTTCTCCAATGAATCAGGTTCCCAAAGGCGAACTTCACGTTGGATATTATCCTTTAAATTCCCTATGAACACATCAATCCTATGCTCCTCTGGAATATCTTTTACCCTTATGTTCAATTTTTGGAAGTCCTCAATGTGCTCCATCATTTAACACCTTTGTTGAGATTTAATCAATTGGGCTAAAAAGAGATGTTGCTTTTCGTATCCTCAATATGTTGGTTTGTCATTTCTTCTGTAAAAATGCCCAAAGTGACAATTTGTATTACGAAACAGCCATCGATCCATACAACTAATTGGTTCCAATATAAAGTTTGGCAATACGTACCTTTTGTGTGGTTTTGCACATTATGGAAAATTAAAAAATTGCTCCATCTGTAGTTCAGCTCCGGGATCCTTGCCATCAAACTTCCTCATATCAATTTTTGGAACATGGTGGGTCTTCAATCCAACATTAGAGTCTATGAAATCATGATTAACATTTCTTTTGTTCTCATCATGAGTTTCGTTTACTACCCTTTCACCATTAGTGACCATTGCTTGTAGCAACTTATTCAAATTTATCTTCAATTCTTCCATCTTATCATCCATGCCATTCATCTTAGCATCCATGCCATTCATCTTAGCTTCCGCACCATCCATCTTAGCTTCCATCTTAACTTGCATGTCATTCATTAGCTTCCACGCCATTCATCTTGGCTTCATTTACCTTTAGTGAGAGTGAAATTTGTTGTACTTGGTCTTGTAATTTTGATGTATCATGTTGCATTTCTTCCTCTCCTTCACGAGTCATGCTAGAGCTTTTAGGTTACTTACTAGGTGTTTCCATTTTCTTTCATTGGGGCATTAATTAATGCTAATAATTCTTCACTACTACCTTTGAATTCCTTCAAACTAATTTTTCAAATCAATCTTATGCAAAATTTTAAAAAACTACACACCTTTTTTTTCACTTTGTAAGAGGTCGATATTGAATTTGTTGTATCTCTATAACTGCGGATCTCAAATATTTGAAATCTCGTCCTGCGGTAGCCCTTTGCGTCCTCTTTCTAATCCCGCAAGTCTGATCAAGATTGGATTCTCCAAGGAAGAGTTATGCCAAATCTCCCACGGTAACCTGATTATAAATTAGTTAAGTAGAGCGAACTTGTACGACATGCCACGTGTCACTATTTCGACCTTAGTACCTGAAACTGATACACAGAAAACTACAGGCAATCCTCTTTCTGAAACTTACAAAATTTCAATCTGATGCTCAAAACAAAAGTTATGACGATTTTCCCTAGGTCACCTATTTGGAATGTAATTCGAGAGTCTGCAAAAACCCTAACTTCCTCAGATCATATCTCCGCAAATATAGCGAGACAAGCTCTGAAATTCGGACCTGAAGTTCAGAATGATTTCGGCTCAAATGGGTTTTTTTTGTAGCTTCTGAAACATCGCAAAAGCACAGTTATAGCGAAAATGCCACGATGACCTGTTTGGAGCAGTGAAACCCTAGAATCCAAAGCTCTGATACCAAATGTTATGAAACCAGCTCACAAAAAGATAGAAAAGATAGATCAACACTTTAGAATTTAGCCTCTTCGAGGGGGCAACCTCCTTTACTTTACACAAATGAACAATTCTTGGATGATACAAATGACTAAACCTCCTTTCTATATATAGGATTCTAAGGGGTCACAATATAATCAATCTGACATAACAGTAATAACATAAGGGCACAAAAATAACAATAGTGGGTTTCTGTGGGGCATACTAATAACTATATGGGGACAATAGGGGCACAATAATAACAATAAGGGATATAATGACAATAGTAATGGGGGAATCACTAGTATTATAGGGGCCTAACAATGTTAGCCTTGGTTTCTTACCTCAAAAACCCTCTCTACAACTATGACTTCCTTCACCTAGCAAGTTGCCTCTACTCGCTTCCTATAGCTATGATCTGCTATGGTAATTAGGCCTTTCGGCCCCTCCAAACAAGCCAGAACAAGGTCTTGTCCCTACCGCAACTTCCACAGAGTGCGGTTTGCAAAACAGAGAAGAAACCACTCCAAACACTTCACACAACAACTTATATTTTCTCCAAAGTGCTCGGCCTACACTCTTGATCTACTTGGCCCTCAAACAATCATGAAAAGTCACTTATCAAAGCTCTTTTCTCCTTCGTCGGGGTCTCCTTAGATCTATGACCACTTTAGATGATATGCTTCTATGAATTGTTGCTCTTGGATATGTCTTTAGAGCCTCAACGTTACCTTTATCGATATGCTTCTCCTTAGGCTTCAACAAACTCCTTGAGGGCACACTCTAAGCCTAGTTGACTCATCCTCGGTGCCACAAGCCCACTTGAAACATATAAAATTAATATCTTGGTTTCTACATGCCCTTTCTTGGTGTTCTTTGTGTCCCCTAGCTCCTTTTAAGGTCCTCTATAATCTCGAAAGATTACATATCCAAAACTCCTAGTGGTTTCACACCTACCTGCTCGAGTGAAAAGCCCACATGCTTGGGTCCTTAGTCCTCAAGTCCATTTGTGGTGCCAATTCCTCCAAAATCCTGAACCCTAGGGCTTGGAGTACCTCACAAGCTACAAATCTCAACACTCCCTCCTAGCGGAGGTACTTCCAAGACTAGGAAGTAAATTGTCATCACTGTCACTACTGGCGACACTAACCCAACTCTTAGCACCCACAAATCTAGCAAAACCTGAAGCATGAAGTACGCCCTTCTCGGAAGTGTCACTGCCACTAGAAGCCTCTTGCTTCTTTTGTAGAAATGCTTTCGGGCCATTCCACGATTCCTTGTTGTTAACTGTAGAAGCACCCTTGCTCCCCACTAACCACGCACTCATCTTGTGTTGCACATTCTCCCTCTGAACTTGCAAACCTCCATTAGAACTCGGCTCCCTCTGAACCTTTGAAACTTGGAGCTTCTCTTCCTTCTTCTTCTCATGATCTATAGGCTTGCCCATTAGCCTATATAGACCATGCTCTCTAACTCCAATCACAACACCTATGGAGCTAGAGCCTCTGGGCCTGAGTCTCGCCTTTCCACCCTTGAACAACACTTCAAACCCCTTTTGCTCGATTGCTGAGATAGACAACACGTTATACCTTAGCTCTGGTACAAACAGTACATTCTAAAATTGCATCAACTGGCTGAACTCCATCCTGAATGGCACAACACATGATCCTCTAATCTCCTTCTGACTCTTACCACCTAGCACCATGTGGAACTTCGAGTCCCACTCAACTAGAGTCTCGAATACATCTTGTGAACCTGTCATGTGCTTCTACGCACCACCCTCTACATACCATGCAGCCTCGTCAATGGTACCCTTAGAGAAATGAGAGATCAAAGAAAAATCATCACTCTCCAATCTCCTGGAGGAGGTCATCTATCTTGGTAGAAGTGGCAACACCTGCAACCTGCTTCCCCTTCTTCTTCTCATCATCTCCCTGCTTCTTCTTCGAACACTTCATCGAATAACAACCAAACTCGCCATAGTTGAAACACTTAATCTTACTCAGATCCTTATTTTTCTTGCCCTTCATACTTGCTACAATGCCACATCATCATTAGAAGGCTTGTTCTTCGGATGAAGATCCTTGTCTCATAACTCTTCCTAAAGGAAGTCATCCCACATCCTATTCTAGTCTGGTAACTTTCTCTAGCAACAATCCCTCTGATGAACGACCTCCATTCTAGAGTAAACCCCTTCAAAGCGATCCTCACCATCTCAAAATTTGTAATAGTCACACCAATGGCAGCAAGCTCATCACGAACTTGAGACAATCTCGTCAGATACGAAGTCATCCCTTCACCCTCTGTCATCTTGGTGGCCTTCAACTTATCTTGTAATACCAACTATTGATTCTCGTTCTTATTCTGGAATAGATCCTGAAGATATTTTCACATCTCATGGGCAATGTTCTTTTCGGACAAATGAGGTACCAAAGGATCTTTGACACCATCTAGGATGATCAACTTGGCCCTCATATCCATCTCCTTGTACACATCCAGCTCCTTAGGGTCAGTTTCCTTTTTGATCTCTTTCTCGGCAAAGTCCTAGATCCTGTTCACCATCAAAACCAACTTGATCCTTTCCTTCCAAGGATTATAGTTGGACAACCCTTCCAACTTGTCCTCAAATCGTAGACCTCTCAATATCTTCGACATTTTTACTAGTCCTTCAATAACAATGTGACCAACTACCTCTCAATTTGTACTTGTTGTGCACACTTTGATTCACTGGCCTCCAAAGTAGCTATGAAACCATGTTGTTTTTTCACGGCACTGGTATCTACGTTAGGGTCTTAGAATCACTGGCACTACCAATCCAAATACCACAACAAACTACTTTATACAATGGAATATAAACGACAGTAAATTGACTAGTGCACAATATAGGCAACTTTTTGCAATTTTCAATAACCCAACTTTGTTATATTAACAAATTGTAATACAACTGTTTAGGGCTCCCGTACCAGGAATAATGGCCCTAATACATCCATTGATAGAAGAATACAAACTAGGGTTTGTTGTCAACGACTATGACAACCAACTGCCCTGAACAAGATACATTGATCGTCTAGTTGATATACAACTCCTCACAATTACCTTGGTCGTACCCTGAACACACCTAGTGGTCCTTCTTCTCCCAATCTGCAACACTGCCTTTATCAATTGTCCTGGTCCTTTAGGTCACTGAGCATGGCTTACAAATTTTCCCTTTAGCTGATCATTTGTCCATCAATGCATCAACACATAGGGCCTTCTATGGAGTTGTTCACAACTACCTTTGTGAACAACTTTGGACTACCCACTGTTACTCCTCAACTCCTTTGGGACTTGTTGACCCTCTCGCGTACACCTACCTACAAGTCAATGAGAAAAGCCTTAAACCCCACAAGGTGTAGTTGGTGGTAGGGACCTCAGAGAAGGGGTTGTCAAACTAATCCCGACTCTCTCCATTTGAGCTATCTCCTAGGTTAGCTAATGGGGGTGGTCCTTAATGAAAAGTTAAGTTAAAAAGATGTGAGTTTCTACGATAATTCTTAGAGTTAAATAGATTATTTCTTTAAAATTTTAAGCAAAAGCTAATATGAGCAATAACCATTAATACATAAGATAAGCATGAAATACATAAACAACGAGTGCCTTCAAAGTATTGTTCTTTAATAAATGAATTTGTATTTGCTTAAAATGAAGTGAAATGCTTTCAAATGGAAAGCCAAAGTAATCCTGAAAAATGAAACAAAAAATTGTTAGCACAAGATATTATAAATGCTTTTAAGATGAATAAGTCTACAAATCAAAGCATGGAAACTATCTTGCTCAAAAAGATATAAAAAGAACTCAAATGTTAGACCAAGATGCAATTAATTTTGCAACCCAAAATAATAGTACTTGAAAGTGAAACCAACTATTCATGACAATATGCAATTAACCCAAAAGATAAGCCAATTTCCAAGTTCAAGAAAATTAAACTTGTTGCAAAATTAAAAGAGCTTACAAATTTTTCATCCAAATTGCCTCTTGAAATAAGATTTGCATGTGAGACTTTAAACCATCAAGATAGCAAGAATTCTAAGAACTTTGCAAACAAAGCAAATGTGATGGATTGTTGTTCTTGGTTTATTTTATTAATTAGTGCGAAGGCAAAGTTACATTCGAACTCTAGTCCTTAGACCTCATCTTCGCCCAAATATTTGAATCTCACAATGAGGAGTCAATAGAGGTAGAGGATCCCTAAAAGTCTATTCAACCAACTTAAGTCGGAGGTAAGTTTTAGTGAGGCTTGGGGCCTTCTTATACTAAAATGCCTAGATGAAGTGCAAATTGTGTTAATTCCCCAAATTAAACTAATGCTTCATGCAAATGTTTCAAAGAGAAATAGTTTGCAAAAACTTGAGAGGCTAGTATGTAAATAAGCTCATGTGTTTGCACTATTAAATGGAAAATAAGCAAGTAAAATGGAATAGATTTCTTTAAGCCACAATTGTTTCAAATAAATGATAGTGCTCCAATAGTTTTCATGGCATATAGCATAAATTGACCAAGTAGTGAAGCATATACTTGAAGAAATTATAAAACAATTAAAACTTGCCAAAGTATGAAGTGTTTACACATAAGATGAGATTTTCTCAAGTTTACGATTTGGAAGTGCATACATGTGGGAATTTAAATACAAGATTAATAAAATTTTGCATGTGGAGTGAAATGTGTTGATTTTAAGCATGCATAATATGAAATTAAAAACAAGAAAGCTAAGAAAAACTAAAAGCAAAATTAGGCGACCCACAAGAATCCCTCTTTTAAGTGAGGAAGGGGGATGCCAGGGGAAAAATCCCAAGCTCCCTCAACCAATTTTTTTTATCTTTTATTAGTGCTTAAAGTGGATAAAAACGCCTCTAAGAGGGCATCCCACAATACGAGAGAGATCTTTACAAAGATGGGACTCTAACAAAACTAGACTCTCTCCCCAAAAAATATAACAACAAACTTGAAGATGGAAAAAACTCTCCAAAAGAGATTTACAAGGCTCAAAAGTCCCACGGCCTAGATGAGTTTGCAATTCTCTCCCAAGTGCTTATGGCCTCCCTAGAAATCAGTCTTTGGATAGCGTGAAGGAGTCCTGCATACACACGAGTGAGTAGTTTTCCAAAGTTTCTCCTCAAGCTCCTTGTTGCCCAATGCTCAAGCCTATGGGCTGCAAACCACAAAACCAATTGTCAGTGGGAAATTAGAAAAAAGAAACCAAAACTAAATTTAGAATTTAACAGACAAAGTACTAGCTCAAGTAATGGGAGTGAAACCCCATACTTGCCTAGCTTTGGAAATGACTCTTGAATAGGAGATATAACTTTGAAAGAACTAGAATCAAAGAAGTATTTTGAATTTAAATGGATGATCAAGTAGCTATAGAGTAAGAAAACTCCCTTTTGATCTTTGTTGGATGGAAAAGTTGGAGCGAAAAAATTGTCGAGTCTTGGATCGCTGTGAATCTAGGAGTGAGTCGATCTAATTGATATTTCTCCCACTTCTAGATGGATTCCTGCACACAATACAAAAGTTCTTTCCTACACAGTTGAACACGTATTAGTTTGCACAAGATTAGAGCAATATAATGAATAAGATAAACCAAGCATTCCTCCTAAAATGAATTGGCAACCTTATCCCTAGAATACTACTCTAGATCAATGATATGTGCAAGATAGCTTGCACACATCAATCCAAGCAAGATGGCAAGCATAAACTTATTAATTCAATATGCAAAAGAAATTAAATACAATAGGAGTAGCATGAAAGGACATCACCTCATAACGTCAAGAGAACACCGGCCATGAACTGCGTGATTCCTCTATGTGCAACTTGAAGTTTGGCCAAGTGAAACTCGTAATCCTCAAGAGTGGAGTGCTAAGAGTAGAAGAACCTGAGATAACTATGAGATGAGGCCCCACCTAATCTTTAGTCCAAATATACCATGTAATATTCCTTCAGTGCATGAGCTCCTCTAATAAATTTGATTTTCCACATATGCAACTGTTGCTTTATCTCTGGGAAATTCGATTTTATGAAATAATGGTGTATTTATGATGCAGTGTGCTCAGTCATCTTCCACATGTCTGTTGACTCAACTCTTTGACTTAGGATAATTTCCAAGTCATTTCCATGTCATTCTGTCACGTGAAATAATTTATTTCTCTGTATTTTATTTAATTCTAGTCTAATTAAATGCCACAATGTTAATTTTAGGTATGTTCTATGCTTAGAGCAATTTATTTCAATTTTCACAGTTAGCTTATTATCTTTTCCAGATTAGCAATCGCATCAGCATTAAAGTAAATTCCAGATAGAACATAAACATAAATCGCAGAAGACAAGCCAAGACAAGAGGACACAATATGTGGGGCTAACTAGGGACAAACCCCAATGTGGGGAAACCATTGATCAATTCTTCTTATATGTTCTTCAATAGTTTAGCAGAGAGAGATAGTACGTTTACAACAGAAGTCAACACTTTGACTTATCTAGATAAGAGCATAGGTCATCTCTAAGAAGATGATACATGAGATCAGTTGAAGACATGCTGCTTCAATTGATTCTCCAAGGTGACTCCTTCACCTATCATTGTGTTGCATTTCGTCATCATGTTGCACCTCACCGCACTGCACCATGCTGCACCCATCATCACTATGTTGCATCTCATCATGCTTCATTAATCACGACTGGACCCATCACTGTACTGCATTCTGTGCCATTGTTGCACCATGTTGCCATACTGACCTATGTGTTGATTGTACCTTGCTTGCTTGTTGTCCCTTGCTTGTTTGTTGTCCCTAGCATGGTTGTTGTCCTTAGCATGTTTGTTGTTGCTTGCTAGCTGTAACATTGCATGCTTGGTGTATTTGTTGCTAAGTACCATACAACTGTCTCAATGTTAGTTGTCCCTTGCATGCTACGCTCCTTTGGAGACAAATGCTCTGGTTGTTCCGACTGTTCCCAGTAGTTTCAGCAGTTTCGGCTGTACTCGGCAGTTACGGCAATTCCTGGCAGTTCTCGACAGTTCCGACAGTTCCCTGTTGTTCCCGGCAGTTCCGGCTTCTGCCCTCTGCATCAGCTTTCCCGACAGTTCCGGCAATTCCCAGAAGTTCTGGCTTCTGCCCTCTGCGTCAGCTTTCCCGGCTGTTCCGGCAGTTCGGTTGTTCCCAGCAATTCGACTGTTCCAGCTTCTGCCCTCTGCTTCAACTTTCCCGACTCTTCCAGTAGTTTCCGGCAGTTCCAACTATTCCCGGTATTTCTGGCTTCTGCCTTCTGCATAAACTTTCCCGACACTTCCGGTTGTTCTCGGCAGTTTCGGCTTTTGCCCTCTACATTAGCTTTCCCGGCAGTTCCGACAGTTCCCGGCAATTCCGATTGTTCCCAACAGTTCCGACTTCTTCCATCTGGATTAGGGAAGCATTATCCCTTAGGATCTCCTCTCCTACTAAAACCCAAAGACAAGTAGAGAGGAAGAGATCCCAAGTGTGTTGAAATGACTTGAAGGCCACCTCTATACTAAAACGTTGAGCATGAGTGGGGTTTATTTGGTTGCTAGCCGACCTTGACGAATTGTCCCATAACACAAATAAATTCATATCTCCATGAATACTTATCGGAAGTGGACGATCTTTAGATCAATCCTACACCTCACGATGAGAGGGATCCAAGAAAAATATTAGCTTCCATTAATAAGATGACCCACATGGAGTTTGGCCTTAGTTGCCAATTTTAATGGGAAATTCGATTTTATGAAATAATAGTGTATTTATGATGCAGTGTGCTCAATCATCTTCCACATGTCCGTTGACTCAACTCTTTAACTTACGATAATTTCCGAGTCATTTCCACATCATTTTGTCACATGGAATAATTTATTTTTCTCTATTTTATTTAATTCTAGTCTAATTAAATGCCACAATTTCCACTAAACTTAGGAAATGTGGGTTTTGAGGGTCCAAAACACATTATTAACCCCTCAAATTGTGTCGTAGAAATTTGAGGGTGAGAGTTGTAATTTTGATTACTCATACCCCATATAACTTCTCTAGGCTATACTTATTACAATTTTATATGCAATTTTTGACCCGCGGGAAATCTAAAAAATTAAAAAATGACTACCTAGACCTAATCAAATTCCACGAAATTTTTTGTGTGATCTAGTATGTTAATATACATCGACTCTAGACACTAAGATGTGTTAGGGCCTCAACCTTCAAACTGTCACCCCGTCTTTGGAGTAAAAAGTGAGTGAAAAAACCCAGAAAATTATCCGCCTCTGAAAAAAGGGATAAGTAACCAGATAAGTAACCTGCAAAATGTGAGGTGTTGGAGGTTATGGAAGGCTTAGGAAAGGTGTGTGATGGGTGGAATGGAGTGGGAAAATTCCTAGGATCACTCAAAACTCAAAACCAAAGTCGGGAGATGGATGGATTCGCTCAAAAAGCTTGGAGAAGTTTCCTTGTGAAATGATGAAATTGGTGAGAATTTAATTGCCAAGCAAATCAAATCCAAATTGGATGGGACAAATTTTGTTATTAACTAGGATGTCTTAGGTCCCTATTCCAAGTGGAATCACTCAAAAAGACCTATGTTAACCCATTCTAAAAATAAATAAATAAACATTACTAGTCGAAAATCTAGAAATTTGAGAACTAGTGAGCTAGTAAATATAAAAAATGCCTAACCAAATCAAGTGCAAATGCAATGGGGTAATTTTTGTTATGAACTAGAATGTTTTTGTGATCTAATGCAAGTTGAAACAATTCGATTGAAGCTCGTTAGCATGCTCTAAAAAATAACAGAAATTTATTATTCTTTGCTAAAAAGGAGGTCCAGCAATCTAGATTTGGGAATAAGAAGACTAATCCAAGCAGCTGAATGATTACTATGAACTTCCAAAGCTTTTCTAAGGATGAAATAATGCTTGTGATCCTGCAAAAGAACTTACATCAACCATCTAACTCAATCCTAAAACAAGAAATCACTAATACTAAATGCAAAAATAAAAATAAATAAAAGATAGAGATGCATGTGAATAAGCAATGAAAAGAAGGAAAGAAAATGATACAAAAGAGCTCTGAGGTTCCTGGGATGGCCAAGCCCAAGGAAACTCAGAGACCTATGGAGGAGAACAAGATTTAGACATTGAACATGACACTAATCTTCATTCTTTTCATCAATAGAATTACATCCCTGCAAGAAAATACAATGGAACTGCCTAGGCCTGTTACAAACTCAAAACTCATCATTACTAGTATCACTTATTACAATTCCCCGTAGGGTGTGGAATCTGGGTACAAGAAAGATGGTGAGAAGATAGAAGTAGAGTTAAAAAACTCTGTTGACTGATGATATCTGATGGTACAAGTGTCCTCTGGATCATCCTTGGGCATGGAGTATCTCATATAATCATAAGGTGTCATTCGAGTGGTCAACAGGACTTCTTCCCTCTAATGCTTTCCTACGCTGCTCCAATGAAGACAAACTTTGGGCCGGAGAGCTAGCACCTATCATTGTAAGATGTCCTTCTCCAACCATGAATTTGGGTTGATCCAATTTTCTTACTTAGTTTTCCTTCGTCCTTCAAGGTGTCAACACTAGAGCCTCCAACCTTCACCCTCCTTACAACTGTCAATGTCCTTCTTGGCAACTGATCGAGGGCTAATTTGAGCACCTACTTGTTGCCTTCCAACAACCTTAAGATGCCCAACAACAATCTGTCCAACATGGACCTTCTATCCTCAAGCAACAATTCAACTCAAACATATCAACACATACATTTTTGAGTTGATGCTCCTGTTGTAGGTTTTGTGGCTTGGTTAGGGTTGATATCAATTCACGTTGACCCTGGTTTCTTGCCTCGAAAACCCTCTCTATGTGAAAATTTCCTTGAAATACAGCAACTAGAATTTATTCTTCTAATTGATTAATTATGGAGTTTATTTTGTTATTGAAAAATAACAAATAAATCACACTATAATTTCTTCACAATAAAAACGTTGTGGAAAATAAACCGGAAACTAAGAAAATAGATGCACACATGCAATAAAAATGACATTGTTATTTTGGACAAATGTCCCCAGAAAAACCCAATGTGGGAAAATCAATGCAACAAATGAGGGCTTTATTATTATCATGTAGCTGCAAAAATTTTGAGTACAATTTGGATGCCAAACCGACAATCCTCTCCTGAGAAAATACAGGCAAAATTATTAAGGGAATCTTTTCCCTTCTCCACAAGCAATCTGACAACAGTCTAGCCACTCGAACTAGCACCTAGAACACCCTTGCGCAGGCTTTTGTACTGCCTATGCGCAAATTGTAACTCGCATTGCCTGGAATTGCTTCTGATCAAGTTATCATGCATGTCGCTGCCTTTGGAAGTGACTCTTCGGCCCTCTAGAAAATTATCTCGGCCTTCGACCCTTTGAATCAACCTCCTCTCCGTCCAAATCAAACTACCTCAATGAGGCTCTACGAAGACCCTATTCAACCTCTAGTGGAATAACTCGGCCTTTCTCAACTGACTCTTCTGGCACTGGAAACCTCCACTGAAATCTCCTCTGTTGCTCCTCTGCCTCTGCTACTGATCTCTAGCTTGAATTCTCTTCCTGGTTGAATCTCTGCTCTTTGGAAAATTCGATCTTCCTAGATCACCCACTTAATCATGTGTCTATCTCCATCCCAACATCCTTCTCTTATGATCTCTCCTTGGTGAACCAACGATCATGATTAGATCCCCATCAATGGCTAAGATCATCTCAAACTCAATTCGTGTGATTTTCTAGAGCATTCTCACTTTCCTCAATTAATTCCCTTTAATTAATCGATTTCCCCAAGTTAGACTCAAGCAATTTTTAATTATCGATCAGTTAATTTAATTTAGTTGTCTCTGGGTGTTTTTTCCCGAAATGTTTATGGGTTTTGGAGATCTTGTGTTCCTCAGCCTCTCTAACCAAATTCGAGACTAGAACACCTATCCGATGCTACAAAAACTAACACTCCCTCTTAGCGAGGAAGGTATTGTCTTTCTCTCGTAACATCCCCCTCACGCGGCTGATGTTTGAGAATTGTGACAATCCGCCACTACCCACCAAGCCACTGCGCATACTTTGATTCATCTGCCACTTTGTAGTTGAACAATCTTGCATCTGCGCTACTACTAACACTGCACTATACTACATCTGATCTCATGTTGTTGTTGTTGCTGCAACTACTACAACTAAGAACTAAAAATTATTGTCCCTGCTACTAAAAATGATTCTCCACTATACCCATTTGTTCTCTAAAATAGATGACTTTAACGCTCCTTAGAGCTTTCATGAGTATATCTGCAACCTGCTCTTCTGTGGGAACATGATGTAGCCAGACTGCTCCACACTGCACACAATCTCTAATGAAATGGTATCATATGTCTATGTGTTTTGTCCTATCATGAAACACTGGATTCTCAAAGAACCTGATGCAACTCTGAGTGTCACAATAAACACTGGTCGGCTCTAACCGCTGACTGAAGAAACTAACCAATAGCTTCTGAAGCCATATAACTCCGCATATAGCTACGCTAACTACCATATGCTCTGCCTCTGCAAAGCTCAATGCTACTGATTTTTGCTTCTTGTTGCACCAAGAAACAACACCTGATCCAACGTTGAAGCAACACCCTGATGTGCTTTTCCTGTCCACTAAACTACATGCCCAATCTGCATCAGTGAACCCACATAATTTGACACCATCACCTCGAGTATACCTCAACCCATACTCAAATGTGCCACTCAAATACCTTAGAATGTGCCTCGCTATTGTCCAATGCACACTCTTGGGCCCCACCATAATCTCAAAATAGATATTTGGCCTAGTGTTGACCATATACATGAGGGAACCAATAAGCTATTTATACAAGGTTGCATCAACATCCTTGTCTAATGTATCGATCTTCCTCCAGTTGTTGATCATTGGCTTAGACATGGATCTACAATCCTTCATCTTGAATCTCTTCAAAATCTATGTAGCATATCTTCCTTTGGCCAAGCAAGACCTCCTTGTCCTTCTGCCACATTTCCAAGCCTAGGAAGTAATGCATCAGCCCCAAATCATTCATATCAAATTTTGCTGCCAGTTTCCTTTTGCAGACCTCTATGGGCCTTGATGACCCTGTAAAGAAGAGGTTATCCACATACAACATTAGGATGAGTGGCTCATCTTCTACCATCAAATAGTAAAAGTTGGGATCTGCATCACTCTTGACGAAACCCATCTACTGCAAGTAATTATCAATCCGACCATACCATTTCCTAGGAGCCTTTTTAAGCCCGTATAGAGCTTTCTTCGGCCTGCACACATTGTGCCCCTCTCATGTGTCTCGAAGCCCTCTCGTTGTTCTAGAGATACTTCCTCCTCTATCACCCCATTCAAGAAAGTCGTCTTGACGTCTTGTTGTCACTCAAATTGTACAAGCACAGTGTGAAAACGACTCAGGTCGGGGGATGTCACTCTGATCCCCGACCTCTTTGTTCTAGCTGTCTCCAAACAACAGGATATCGGGGTAGTCCCTCTAAAATGTGAAGATCAAGGACAAGTTGGCAACCAACAAGTCCAAGAGACATGAATGAATGGCCTAGCCACTTGGTTGATTTTAGCAAGTTACGAGATTAGATTGAATTATTAATGAAACTAGTTCCTTATGGAGTCAACCACTTGCTTTATATCAATTAAAGACCAAATTATTGGATGAACAATCGTTGCTTAAATGTTTAACTGTCCTTATATGCTATGCAAATCCTATGACTTAGGTATGATGCAAGAATCTTGATTTATTTTAATTAGATGCCTATTCTAGGTGTATCCTTCCTCTTAACTATTTTGAAGCGAGTCTCTATAGTAGGTTGTGAGAAATAGGCCAAGGGGAAGCAAGCAAAAATTTGATTAACGAACCTCCTCTTAGGTACTAGTCACCCAGTTCCTCCAGGGCTACGGAGGCTGTGGCTCTAATGACTGCAAGGTCACCATGTTAACCACTAAAGAGGTACTAGGTTTCTCAAGCTAGATGAGAAAGGTGGTCCTATTCTCTATCAACCAAGCTTATACTTATAGGTAAGTTTATTAAACACAAGAGTAGTGTTAGGATGCTAATGCAAGATTATTGAGTGTCTTCTTAAGGTGAGATTGTTGATGTTTTAAGTACTTCAGTTATGATTTATCTTAAGTTATGACAATAAGTACTTAGCAATTGAAAAAGAGACAATCTCAACCACAAGAGTATGTGCCAATTTAACAAGTGCCAACAAGATACAAGATATATCCACGATACAATTGCTTAAGTGTAAATGATGAGATAATTGCAAGACAAATGCTCTTAGAGGAAAAATCACCAATTGGATCAAGATAAAGTTATCATCCACAAAGATATTAACAGAGAAATGATGACAATAATAACAAGAAACTAGAGCACTTATCCACTTTGAACAATTAGCCAATGAGACAATGCAAAGATGCCAATACTATCAATGTTCATATACAATTAGAAGCTTTCCAAACAATTGCAGTTGGATTCCTTAATGCCAATTATTCAAGAGATATTCAACAAATCCTTAAGTTATGAACACTTAGATTTTAGATGACTTAATGCTCTTTCAAACACAATTAGAACAAGTTACTTCAATGCCAATTAGATTGATAGAGACAATTAGATTTAAAAGATACTCAACCATGTAACAAGATATTAATGTCAAAGTGCTTTTAGAGAGTGAGCTCATGTGCACAATTAGGATTATGGAACTTCACAAGACAACCAGCGTTAGCACTTTAAACAATGAAACAAATCTTTTTCACCCTCAAGGGTTGGGGAACCTGCGAACTCTATATATTTCTTCAAGAAAACTTGTTAGACATATGTCGAATCAAATCACCTAAGATAGACCCAAAATCTACCAATAGAATGGTCTTATCACCATCTAATGAATAAACAAGCTTATAAAATTTTAAGCACAATATAGGAAAACACATACCATAGATCATCGGACAAAGAACACCATGAACTGAACACCAAATTTTTTTATTATGATATTTCAAATGTTCCCAGCAAATCAGTGGAACAACACCAGCATTTCAAAATTACATAGACTAGAGTCAAAGCTTTCATCATCATGACCTGAGAAGCAAAATGACTTCTAATTTATAGATAAATCTTCCAAGTGGAAAATAATGGCTAGTTGACTTGATACCCATCAAAGTAAGCTCGATTGTTGATAAATATTTGATCATTTTTTTTTTTTTTAACAGAAACGGTTATGGAGTATTTATATTCATCTTGGCCTGAATGCCGAAAATCTGATCACATTGAGGATGTCTATATCCTGTTGCATCTCACTGCTAAGGATGAGAATGCAGCTGAAGCTTGAAGACTTCTTCCTTGATAAGGAATCTATAGAATCGATTTCAGAGATTTTTCCCCACTTGAAGATACAAACAAATTTATTTAAGAGCAAGCAGTAAAACATGGCAATGATCAGCTTATGGGATGGGTTCCCATGATTCTTCTTCGTCTTTCATCTTGACCCCAGCAGAGAGGAGGGCAGCTTTGTTGGCTTCAATGTCCGCCTCTTTATTATGAGTTCTTAGCACATGGTAGTAGTTCAACTTCTGAAAAGCGTTTTCCAAGCCCTTAATTCTGGTTATCAGCCTTGCTAGTTCAAGATCCAAAGCTGGGGAATTGGAAACCATTGCGTTTATAATGGTCTGGGAGTCACCTATAACATTAGCTTCATTTATATTTAAGTCTTTGAGGATCTTGAGGCCTTGAAAGAGGGCCAAAGCCTTAGCTTGAATGTTGGATGAGTGTCCAAGCCCCCAAGCATAGGAATGAATTTTTTCCCCAATTGGATTTACAACAACACCTCCTGCACCAGCTTTGCCCGGATTGCCCTTTGCTGCCCCATCAAAAAAGAGAGAGTGCCTTGAGTGCGATTTGAGCCAGTCTTGAAAGTCAGTTTCAGATTTCCTTATTTGCCAGTCTTTAGGAGGAGGAACGTTTTTAACTACTGATTAAAATTGTAAGTCAAGAAATGATCCCCAAGCAATGTCTTGTTGGCTGAGATTAGAATCATCTTTTATATCAGTCAAGCACTCCTTTACATGACATTTAATCTTGATTTCTAAGGCCTTGTGATTCTGCTTTGTATTTTTGAAAATTCTTTTGTTTCGTTCTAGCCATATCTGCCAACAAATAACCTTTGGAAGGACAGCCCATGCAGTTTTAATTATCTGATTTTTAGGAGATGGGCCAGGATATCTGATTGCCTAATTTGAAATAAAATCAACAGTGGAACAAGGAAGCAAGAAATTGGGATCCAAATTGTGTATAAAGGAAAACTAGATCTGCTTAGAGGAGTTGCATTCAAGAATTAAATGGGTTGCTGTCTCTGCATTTTCATTGCACAACAAGCAGATGGAGGGACCGTAGAACCCTTTCCTCTGCAGAATGTCATATGTTAGGATTTTGCCATGGCAAAGAAGCCAGGCAAAGAAGTCGACTTTGGGCCATGAAGGAAAACGCTGGACACCCTGCCAAGGTTTTGGGTCGGGGGGGACGTATGGCCTCTCATTCAGCTTGGCATACCCCATGGAGACAGCGTAACCTCTGGCATTTGGTCCCCAGCCTTTCGTATCTCTTTTCCTCATGTGCATGGGCGCCAAGCCGTGAAGGAGATCAAGCAACGTGGACCAATCGTTGTTCAGATGAGCCAGCACCTCAATACGTTTCCAACCTGCCCAAACAGAATCGCTCCAAAGAGAAATATCCCACAACGAACGCAGCCCCTCTCTATCCATCTAGCATCGCAGTGCTCTAGTGGAGGCTCTGTCTTCAATTGGGTCCATATTCATGATTTTATCAGTCCAGATGTTGATCTTTTTGCCATTTCCAGGGATCCAATAGGAGTGCGCATTGATTAAAGGAGCAGCTTCAACATACAGTTTAAGGAAAGACGAGTTAGGCAAATGAATCACATTGTCTAAACATCTAGAACGAGGACCTCTAAAATACTTTTTCCAGAGAGCCAATTGGGCCCAGCCAGGCTTGGGCGCAATGATCCTCCAGATAATCTTAGCTGCCATAGCCACATTCTGCTGACAGAGATTTTTAAAATTCAAACCACCCTCCCACAGTGGCTTGGAGATGGTTTCCCAACTGATAAGGGGAATCTTTTTTTCATTCTGTTTTCCTCCCTTCCAAAAGAACCTCCGCATGTACTCTTCCATTTTTTTTAATATGGTTGTTGGAGCGTGTTAAAATTGGCAACCAAGGCAAAACTTCATGTGGGTCATCTTATTCATGGTTGATAATATTTTTATTAAATTCCTCTCGTCGAGAGGTGTAGGATTGATATAAAGATCATCTCATTCCGATAAGTATTCATGGAGATATGAATTTATTTTGATTATGGAATTATTATCAAGCCGACCTACAACTCATGTAGGCTCAGAAGCCCAACAGTCGCATCTATTCACCCACCAAATTTGTGTATAAATATAGGAGGAATTTTCCTCATTTGGACTCACTCATCTCATCACATCTCTCTCTCTCTACTGCACAGATATGAGTCTCTTCTCTACTGCACTGAAATGGGTCTCTCTCTCTCACACATGTGAAGCCGGAAGCTGCTGAATTTGAAGCTGCAACTGCAGAAGTAAAGATTGACTTGCGAGGCCTAGAAGATCCCCTCTTTGGAACTGCATTGTAGGTTCATCTGAACCTCCTCTGAAAGCCGCAACTTTTGGTGGTGGAATGAAGTCAATCCGATGAACGGTTTGCAAGATATCGACTGCCCTAATTTGAAGTCGGAAACTGCTGAAACTGGCGCTGCAACTGCAAAAGTAAAGATTGACTTGTGAGGCCTAGAATATCCCCTCTTTGGAACTGCGCTGTAGGTTCATCTGAACCTCCTCTGAAAGCCGCAACTTTTGGTGGTGGAATGAAGTCAATCCGATGAACGGTTTGCAAGATATCGACTGCCCTAGTTTGAAACCGGAAACTGTTGAAACTGACGCTACAACTGCAGAAGTAAAGATTGACTTGCAAGGCCTAGAAGATCTCTTTGGAACTGCGCTGTAGATTCATCTGAACCTCCTCTGGAAGCCGAAACTTTTGGTGGTGGAATGAAGTCAATCCGATGGTCGGTTTGTGAGATATCGTCTGCCCTAGTTTGATAATGAAGCTGCTAATGTTGATGATGCTGATCTAGGGTTTGCTACTGCTGATATGAATCCGATTTATTGTACTATTTCTCTCTGCTGAAGTATTGAAGATAAAAGAAGATTTGATCAAAGGGTTTCCCCACACATTGTGGGGTTTGTCCGTGGCTAGCCGCGACATCTTGTGTCTCTTGTCTTGGCTTGTTTTCTGTGGATCGTTTAATGTTCTATCTGCACTTTACTTTATATATATGTGATTGCTAATCTGTGGAATATAAAAAGAAAAAGAAGTAAATTGTTACAAGCATAGAACATACCATAACTTAACATGGTATCAGAGCTGAGGTGAAGACAAAGCCTGAGCAAGAGCAAGAGCATCATCAAAGAGAAGATTGGCAAGGCTATCCTAAAAGAACTATGGGGTCCTCAACACTCTTTCCTGCTGAAGACAAGCTCTGTGAGAAGCTAACTATCATAGATGGAAGATGTCTATTGATCTAACCCTTGAGAATCAAGGAGTGTTGGATCATGTGAGAGGCAATATTGTTGAGCCTCCATCAAATGCATCCTCTGCTGCCTGGAACAAATGGAAAAATGGAGAAGTCAAAACAATAGAAAGGACTCACACCGGGACGATGATCAAAATCCCTATGATGGCAAATCAAACAAATGACAAATTCAACAGCAAAGGTAAGAGGAGAGCTAGGGATCGAGGAAGAGGACAACCATTCAAGAAGGCTAGAAAGTCCAGGATGTATTAAATGCACCTGACCTCAAAAAGAACCTAGTGTCCATCTCGGGAACGAAAGACAAAGGCTACAAGGTTACCTTCAGCGATGGTAAGGTATGTATATGGAAAAATAATGTTAAAGATTCCTTTACTCTTGGGTTTAGTGTTGATTCATTATATCAGGTCAATGGAAGTCTGCTAGGTGTCATGTCTTATGACACATCTCTTTAGTCCAAACTTTGGCATCAGAGGTTTGCCCACCTTCATTACAAAGCTCTACCCGATGTAAGACAGATGATAACAGGGATGCCCGAATTCCAAGTAGAGAAAGAAGGTGTATGTCTGGGATGTGCCGAAGGAAAGCTCAAA
>APFE030719497.1:103940-152295 GCA_000404065.3 Pinus taeda
TGATCAAAGGGTTTCCCCACACATTGTGGGGTTTGTCCCTGGCTAGCCGCCACATCTTGTGTCTCTTCTCTTGGCTTGTTTTCTGTCGATCGTTTAATGTTCTATCTGCACTTTACTTTATATATATGTGATTGCTAATCTGTGGAATATGATAAGAAAAAGAAGTAAATTGTTACAAGCATAGAACATACCATAACTTAACAGAGCGAGAAGCCCAGCAAATTGAAATAAGGGGAGGCTGGTAAGCACAGATTTGATTAGGACAGATTTGCCAGCAGAGTTGAGCCAGGAGTAACCCCAGGCTTGGATCCTAGTCTTCAATTTTTCAAGCTGAGGGAGCCAGTCTTTGCTTGCAGGTCTCTTATGAAATACAGGAAGGCCCACGTATTTGAAAGAGGACCAAGAAGAGGAGGCTGCAAAACCCAAACATCTAGAAATAGTGGAGAGCAATCTGGGCGTAGTGTTCCAGTTGAAGATGTGACATTTGCTCTTATTTACAACGTTGCCTGAGGCCTCACTGAATTCATTCAAAACTGCTTTAAATTTAGAGGCAAAGGAAAGAGAGGCAGTACCCAAAAGCAGAGTGTCATCCGCAAACAAAGCATGATTTATGTTTTTGACCCCTCTTGCAATACACAGTCCATTAATATCTTGATCTTGCATCTTTTTGTCTAACAGGAAGCTGAGAACAGAGGCTTGGATGACAAATAGCAGAGGTGAAAGAGGACACCCCTGCCTAAGCCCTCTCGAAGCTTTCAAAAAATCAGTGGCTCTTCCAATTACAAGAGGAGCAATCCATGGCTCTGAGATGCATGCCCGGATCCATTTAATGAAGTTTGCTCCAAAACCAAACTTGCTCATGACTTTTAAAAGAAAACTATGATTTACTCTATCAAAGGCATTTGCTAAATCAAGTTTCATCACCATACCTTGTTCTTTTTGAAGAAGACTTGAATGAATTGCCTCTTGAACAAGGGTGAAGTTGTCCATGATCTGCCTTCCTTGGATGAAGCCTCCTTGATTCTCCAGAATTATTTTGGGAAGAATGAGCTTCAGTCTATTTGCAATTACTTTGGTGATTAACTTGTACCCAGTATTGCATAAGGAAATCGAACAGAATCTGCTGAAGTTGTTGGCGCCTTTTTCCTTGGGTATGAGGGCTAAGAAAGCAGAGTTTGTGCTGCCTCCTATTTTCTGAGTATTTTGAGACTTTTGAACCATTTTGAGAAGATCCTTTTCAACAATCAGCCAACAAGCTTGGAGAAAACTGGCAGAGAAGCCATCCGGCCCAGGGGCCTTATCCGGATCCATATCAAAAAGGGCCTTTTTAACTTCATCTTTAGTGACTTTGGCCTCAAGGATCTCGTTCATACGAGGAGAAACTGCAGAGGGAATAATGTCTAACAGATCTGGGTATTGGTGTGGATCCTTATTTTCACTGTACAAGTTTTGAAAGTGAGAAAAGGTTGCTTTCTTAATATATTCAAAATCCTTGTGAGTTTTGTTATCCTCCTTAATCTCAGAAATAGTGTTGAAGCATTTCCTGGCCTAGGCTTGTTTGTGGAAAAAAGCAGTGTTCCTGTCCCCTGCTTTGAGCCAGAGATTTCGAGATTTTAATCTCCAATATTCTTCTTCAGCTAAGCAGGCCTTATGAAAGCACTGTTGCAGATGAGCCTCTTGATCTAACAGCTCCTCTATGACTATAGCGTTCTCCATATGAGTTTGATGAGAGACAAGAGAGGCTTTAATGGCTTTTCTTTCTGTATCCGGGTTGGACAAGGTTTTGACCCATCGTTTTAGATCTCCTTTAACCCTTCTAAGCTTTTCCTCCCAGATATAGAAAGGAGATCCTTTGACAGGCTGACTCCAACATTTCTTGACTGTTTGCATGAAGTCTGGCTCCTTGACCCAGAGGGGACTAAATCTAAAGGGAATAGGACCCAGATCAAGATGGGCTAGGAGCTCTAGCTTTAAGGGCTTATGGTCCGAGATGCTGCTAGCAAGAATGTGCATTCTGGGTTCTAATCCTAGTAACAAATAGGAGCTTTGAATGAAAAATCTATCTAATCTGGCAGCAATATGACCAGGACCCCCTCTTTTGTTAGACCAAGAGTACTCACTGGAAGAAGGTTTGATATCCAGCAAGGGAGATCCTCCGCCCATTCCCTTGCCGAATCTCGGACTGTGCTACCTCCCCTTTTTCCAGATGAGTGAAGAGTGAGATTGAGGTCTCCAACAATAATTATATTTTTCAGGTTTATCAAGTTTGCTTGATGCCTTATACAATCCCAATAATCCTTTTTTTCCCCGACGTTGACTAGAGAGTATACATTGAAAAGGCAAAAGATTTCCTTAGTATCCAGATTCTGCATTTTCAGCAGCAACCAGTGAGTATTCCTGGCCTCAAAGGTGACTGCAAATTTGTTGGCGTTCCATAGAGTGCTAATCCCTCCCGAGGCGCCCCGAGTAGAGATTGCTCTTGCTTCAGTTTTAAACCAAAGTTTCTTGCTTGCTTGCAGGAAGACCATGTCTTCCAGTTTAGTCTCCTGGACAAGATGTCTGGAGTTTTTGTTCTTATTAAGCTTCTTATGGCTTCTTCCTTAACTTTGTTCCCCATACTTCTAAAATTCCAAGAGATGACCTTCATTATTTATGTTTCTGATGGTCTCCCTTGAAGCCTTGGGGCTGATTTTTCAACATCCTCGGCTTTGAGGCTAGCAGTTTTTCCAGAGTTGGTTGGCTGCCCTGTAGCTTGTCTTTGTAAGTCTCCTGCTCTCTTTTTTCCCTGTCAGTTTTACGGCCTCTTGTAGATCTTTTTAACGAGGTTTGGGACTCTCCTATTTCTCCTTCCTCTTCTGACTCGTCCGTTTCCTAATCTTCTTCCTCATCTTCTAAAGTCATACCTTTGGGGCCTTTAGCACTTGTTCCTTTAAGAGAGGCTGAGGGGGTACCTTTGCTTGAAGAAACTGGTTTTTGGATCTCGATCTCCTGAGTAGCTTCTTTCTCCTTTTAGACCACGACCTCCTGGGTGTCCTCTGGTTGCAAGCTAAGAGGATCGAACTTATTTATGGAGCAGGCTTGGGCAAGATCTGTTGAGCAGGGGCCTGGTGAGGTCCTTTGCCATTAGGGCCTCCCGGCTTCTGTGTCTTGAGATAAGGTTTGGAGCGCTTGACTTGATTCCATCCGTCCTCCTTCCCCTGCACAGGCTCATTGTTGGTCAAGCAGCATCTGGCGAAGTGACCATAAACATGGCATTTCCGACATTTGAAGGGCAGCTGCTCATAGTCCAGTTTCTGCAAGTGCGTCCAACCTCCGACATTTATTTTGATGGCCTCTGGTAGCCCCACCTCCAGATCTACTTTTGCACAGATCCTGGCACAGTCATATTGGTCCTTATTGTTCGCTCTGACTATAAATTTCCCCAGGGCATTTCCAATGTGTATCAGGGAGTCCCAATTCCAACAATGCACTGGGAGATTTGGAAGTCTAACCCACACCGGGACTGCTTTGGGCACATCTACTTCCAGATCAAAGTCGGGAGTCCATTTATTCAAATACAAACCTTGAGGACCCATGAAGTAGGGGTCATTTTGGAAGATCAGATCTTTTTCGTCCTTCGATGTGAATTCGAAGAGGAAGTATCGTCTCCCCAGAAAGTAAGAGGTAACACTTTCTTTGATCAGCGGCGCCCAGTTTCTGTTGATCTAGCTCTCAATGGATTTTGGGGACGGCCATAGCCCAGTGAACTGGCCGATGAGAGCCCGTTCGGCCAAAGACAATGCAACTTGGATCGGGTTTTTTGGAGGAAGGGAGATCACAGGAATATCATCCAGCTTTTTTACAAATTTCGCAGCTTCAATATTCTTCTTCTTTGGGAGCCCAGCCAAGAGCCGATTGAAGGCCTCAGAAGGCGAGAGCGGCGGAGGAGAAGGACGAGGCGCCCGGGGAGTGCTCAGCACCTCCATGGACGTATGCCCTAGGAAACAGGCCTGTCAAAATCTAGCGGGCAGCGGCGTGGTCCTCCATGAACCAACCCGACCGCAGTATGCAGGAGAGCCCCGAGCGGACACGCCCGCAAGTATCAGGGCGGCAGAGAGTGGGCGCGCTCGTTGTCTGCAAAACGTGCGAGATGCAGATCTCGAGGGTTTACAGAGCCGATCACGAATTCAAAAAAACTGCTTGTCAAAAAATTAATATTTGATCATCTTTTAATCATCTGTTGTCGAAAATATTTATTTTTGAGGAATTTTCGAATTTCTCATAAAAACAATTTTTTATTAATCCAAAAATAAATATTTTGGATTAATTTCCTCAAAAATTTGATTTTGACTTAACCACCAAGTTCCAAAGGCTCATTTTTTCTTAAAATATCCATTTTTGCCTTGGTGGGGGACTTCAAAAAATTAGCTTATTTTTGACCCACGAATTTTTTGGTCATTTTCCACTTGGAGAAATTAATTTCTCTAATTTTTTTTTCCTCTAAATTAATTAATTTTTTGGTTTAGGATTTAATTTTATTTTTGCTAGAAAAATTAATTAATTGATACTTGAGGGGATTAATTCATTTTCCAACCTCAAATACTTTGGCCATAGGCTCTGATTGTAAGGGACCATGCACTAAAATATTGTTTACATCATATTATTACAAATTCACTTCTCAAAGGGGGGATACCCATTCGTTATAAACCCTCAAATAATTATCCAATTCTGTGACACAATATGATCTAGTGGACCAAATGATTTGTACTAAAATAATTTAACCAAATAACTTAAATTATTCCCAAATCACTTTTACAATAGGCTCGACTAAGAACACTAAGACTCACCTAAAACTTTGTCA
This sequence comes from Pinus taeda, assembly GCA_000404065.3. NCBI lineage: Eukaryota > Viridiplantae > Streptophyta > Pinopsida > Pinales > Pinaceae > Pinus > Pinus taeda. The sequence goes on from APFE030719497.1 coordinate 108,781, forward strand.
ATAAATTTCACCCTAGCTTTGGGGTTTAAGCTAGAGGGAAAAACTATGTCAATTATTCGTGTTTAGAAACACACATAATGCGGTGAGACAAAAAACCTCCTAGGATGAAATTTTTTGCCAAAATCAAAGGCTTACCTAGGTGTTGTTACATAATTAAACAGTGATACTAGCATCATTTACATTACTACTTGCAAAATTTGGTTTACAACGACACAATAATTTGTTGCCTGATGATTTTGAACTTCGAAAAATTTTGTCCAACTGCTTCCTTGGACATGTGACAAAATAGGTGCAACATCTAGCTCCATATGGGGACACGTTGCTTCACTGGAGCAATGTGAGATTCCAAAATCCTGTATCCAAGAAAACATAAGTCCATCAAATAGATATCCGCTCATAATCAAAATCATCATGCATATATAGAATATCTGTTGAAATAGAAAAATCTACTCTAACAAACTGAAATGTAAAAATACAAATCATAAGTACATAAATGAAACTAACTAATGACATAAATGAAAGGGAGTAGGGTTAGAGATACTATACAAAGGATGTCGCATGGCATCAGATGTCTTCAACATTTTGTATATTGAACACCTGCCAACTCTCGAGCAGGTCCCTGGGCTGCTTTTTAGATGTGCCATGTTGTATTCTGAAAATGCTGGGACATTGACTTATCCCAATATCGGGCTGCTCTCAGCCATCAGATGCATCAAATCTCTTCCTTCTTCTTTTTTTCTTTTTACTTTTCTTCCCGATGGGTTGTGATGTCAATAATGGGACCAATGCAAATTTTATGTCTTGATCTTGAAAATGCTCGAATGAAAGATCTGAAGAATCTTAAGTATGCGCAACTTTATTTTGGATATATTCTGTTGATGGTGATACATAAGTACCACAAGCATTGTGATTAACCTGATATTCTTCAACTTCTTTTCCAATCATGGCACCTCCAATTAACCTATTTTCAATGGGACCATTGACCTCTTAGCAATGAGATGGAAGCTCCTCTAGTAGACTCTAAAGCTTGTGATCCGTCGAAAGGTCTTTGTTTCTTTCATCATCCGACTTATGCTGAAACTCCTCCCTTTCTTGGCATTTATTTGGCTAGAATACTCAACTTTTACATCAATGATTTCTCTGGTATGATCTTCTTTCATGGTATCTATTGTGTCCTAAAAGGTGACCATTTGACGATTCATTGTTAAATTTTCTTCCATGATTTGCAACTTTCCCTGCATGGCCTTATTTCCCTTTCATGGCTTATTCACATTTCTGATAATTTCATCTTCTATTTTGACTCTTCCATACTTATACTTAAAGGCACTAACGATTGCAGAGAATCAAAAGCATTATTAGGCTTTTCATGAAACCATTGCAACATATCATCTTCTAATGAAAGCACAAAGAGCTTCTTTCTGACATCTTTATGATTATATGCAGTTGCATGAGCATATCTTTGCAGCAAGTTGCGAAGTTTTTTATGTGAATGTCAGCATTGATTGCATTGTTCCCTTGGAATGTTGGAAGCTTGTTCATAGTAGAGTCATCTCGGAGATCGTGAGAATACCCTTGAATGTTGGCAAAGTTGCAAGGCCTGTAATAATTCATGAATTATTGATTTATAGGATCAAGGAAAAGCAAGTGGAAATCAGGGAGGGCTTCCTATCTGAGAAAAAAGTAAATGCTTACTAGAGCGTAATTTGTTTAATCGAGCTCTCAGAGCCTTTTCAGGATTAGGAGCAGGGTTAACCAAGCTACCAGGATTTCTTCTAGAGTAAGCTCTTGTAAATGGGTGAATAAGTGAGTCACCACCCAAACAGGAAACCAATCGAAATGCCTAGGTGCTAAAGGTGTGGATAGAGAAGATGAAAAGATTAGTGAGAGGAAAAAGGATAAAGTGATGAGAATATGGAGAGATCGCAACAGCGCCAGAAAATGTCGCTTGGCAGGATAATGAGAAGATGAAGAATGAAAATGTCATTGAAACACCGAGAACAAGATAAATTAGTCCTTGACAACAGTGCCAAAAAATGTTGTCACTAAGATTGTACAGGCATGGTGCAACAACGACTCAGGTCGGGGGCTATCACTCTGATCCCTAACCTCTTCATTCTAGCTGTCTCCCAATAGCAGGCTATGGGGGGTAGTCCCTATGAAATGTGAAGATGAAGGACAAGTTGGCAACCAACAAGTTCGGGAGACATGATTGAATGGCCTAGCCACTTGGTTGATTTTAGCGAGTTACGAGATTAGATTGAATTATTAATGAGACCAGTGCCTTATGGAGTCAACCACTTGCTTTATAGCAATTAAGGACCAAATGACCAGATGAGCAATTGTTGCTTAAATGCTTAACTATCCTATATGCTATGCAAATCCTATGACATAGCTGTGATGCAAGAATCTTCAATGCTTTTAATTAGATGCATATTCTAGTATCCTTCCTCTTAACTATTTTGAAGCTAGTCTCTAGAGTAGGTTGTGAGAAAGAGGCCACGGGGAAGCAAGCAGAGGCTTGATTAATGATACCTCCCCTTAGGTACTAGCCACCCGGTGCCTCTGGCGCTACAGAGACTATAGCTCTGACAACTGCAAGGTCACCGTGTTAAACCATTAAAGAGTTGCTAGGCTCCTCAAGCTAGATGAGAAAGGTGGTCCTATTCTTTATCAACCAAGTTGATCCTTGGAGGCAAGTTTATTAAACGCAAGACTAGTTATCATCCACAAAGATATTAACCGAGAAATGATGACAATGATAACAAGTAAAGAAACTAGAGCACTTATCCACTTTGAACAATTAGCCAATGAGACAATGCAAAGATGCCAATATTATCAATGTTCTTATAGAATTAGAAGCTTTCCAAACAATTGCAATTAGATTCCTTAATGCCAATTATTCAAGAGATATTCAACAAATCCTCAAGTTAAGAACACTTAGATTTTAGATGACTTAATGCTCTTTCAAACACAATTAGAACAAGTTACTTCAATGTCAATTAGATTGATAGAGACAATTAGATATAAAAGATACTCAACCATGTAACAAAATATTAATGTCAAGTGCTTTTAGAGAGTGAGCTCATGTGCACAATTAGGATTATGGAACTTCACAAGACAACCAACATTAGCACTTTAAACAATGAAACAAGATGTCCACTCGATTACTTGGCATTAATTTACATTAAGAAAAAATTGTGACTCCATAAGGCACTGGTCTCATACTTAAAATCTAATCTAATCATTAATCTTGCTAAATTTAACCAAGTAGCTAGGCCACTCATCTGTGTCTCCCAAACAAGTTGGTTCCCATCTTATTTTCCTTCACGTCATTTCCATAGGGACTACCCCCATAGCATGATGTTGGGAGACAGCTAGAACAGAGTGGGCAGGGATCAGAGTGACAACCCCCTCCCTGAGCAGTTGTCGTGGTGCCTATAAAATCTATAAGCGACAACAGGTAGCAACCATGGAGACTTGTTCAAGGGTCCTTGTTCAGCAGAAGCAAGTATTCCAAAAATGATTGCTTACTTCTTCCTTGGGCTTTGTCTTCACCTTATCTCTGAAACCATGTTAATTTTTATGGTATGTTCTATGGTTGCAACAATTACTTCGATATCTTATTAGCCCAATAACCATTCCACTTTAGATTCCAAATTCTCAATGACTTTAAATCATCATTGATAGGAACTATAGACAGAACATCATCAACAATATGCACAAGAAGACAAACCAAGACAATGAATATAAAGATTTAGGTTAATGTGAGGGAAAAACCCTACAAGGGGGAAAACCCAACCAATCATTCCTATTGGTTAATATCAAATGTTCAGCACAGAGATAAAATCCAATCTAGTACAATAATGATAAACAAGAGGCCCAAAACTGATCCAAATTTGTATCCGTCAAATTTGCAATTTTGAAGTCTATCAATAGCAGTCAGCAGTGGTCAAACTGTAGTCAAACAACCTCCAATCAATTCTCGATCAAACCAGCAAGGAACTTAGCGTCTTCAACTTGTCACATTCAGCCCAAAACATGTTGAAAAGTGTAATTAGGTTCGGTCTTCGTAATGACGTGTAATTGTGATTTTTATTTAACTGATGTAAAGAAGAAAAATAAAATGATTGTATGATTGCTTCATGGGTTTCATGAGCAAGAGATTTTAGTTTTAGATGGCTCCCATTGAGAGCCTTTAGGATTTGTCATAAAAGTCAAATAGAGTCAATGTCATCTATGAGGAACCCTTCTTGGGCATATTACAAACGTATACGAGTCTATAGAATTGTCTAGAAGCCCTCGAAAGACAAGCATAAGTTCTCCTCTTCAAAGTCGGCCTCAAAATGAAGTAGAAGATTCATGTCGACTCACCTAATTAGAGACACATCCTTTCATAAGGTCATGTCAGCTTATATTCATAGGAGACTACTATAAATAGGCACGTCAGTGTATTCCACAGAGACAGAAGTTCGGATTAACTCTGAAATTTGGATGACTATTTCAGAGAGGAAGAGAAACATCGTTTGGTGAGGAGACTACAGTTTGGTGAAGAGTCAAGGAGTTCGGTTTACCTTTGTAATTCGGATCACAGTTACAGTGACAAGCATTTCGGAAAGGGAACTCGAATAGGTGGTCTTATCTTCGGTTCTACTTGTTGACCACTACGTGTCAATGACCCATAGCAGTACAGCCCCTTTTTCGCAAAAGGTATAACGCATGATCGACATGTCCGTGTTCAACTATCATCATCAGCCTGATCATCGTGTTATACTGTAAACCCTTTCTGCATGTGTAAAATGTAAATAATCTCAACAGATTCGTGTCGTGTATGTAATTTCCTAGGTAAACCTACTTTTCTGGTGATGATCTACATTCCGAGAGGTTTTTTTAGCTCACCGATCCATTCTCGAATGGTCGGCAAAGTTTTCCTTCAGCCTTACTCCAAAATCGGAATGGATTTTGTCACTGGGATCTTAGGCGAGTCTTAGTGTTATAAATCGAGTCTATGTAAAAGTGATTTGGAATAATCCTAACCATTTGGTTAGGTTATTTTATTACAAATTGCTTGGTCTGCAGAATTATATTTGTGTCACAAAAATGGGTATTCTGTGAGGGTCTATTTCAAATGGGTTTTCCTCCTTGAAATGTAAAAAATATGAAAATTGTGATGTAAAGTGTCTTGAGGGTTGAAAAAATAATTTATCCCCTCATAAGTTAATTAATTAAATTTTCTGGCCAAAAATTAATTAAAATCCTAAGCCAAAAATTTAATTAATTCTAGGTCTTAGGTAAATTTAAATTCTCTGAAGGAAAAATTCGTCAGTCCTTAAAAATTCAATTTTAAGAGGTCTAGGGACTAAGGTAAATTAATTATTTTGCTAAATTTTAAGCCTTTGGTCCCTGGGGTTAAGTCAAAGTCAAAATTCTGAGGAAATTAATTTTTGAATTAATTAAAATTCATTTAATTGAAAATTTTGAATTTCCTCAAGAATTTAAAATTTCGACAGATGAGATTAAAAGAAATTTTGATCCTCATCAACGATCGAGAGTGCTTTGACAAGAATCACTCGAACTAGTCATTGGAGGATTTATCTTTAAATAGGAGGTCATTTGTCAGTGAGTTCATCCGATCTTTGGATCGTGTACTAAGCAAAATGCTCATGTAAATTTTTTCGAACAATAAAGGATGACTTTGGGGTTAAATTTCGTCGGTGTTACTCTTCGTGGAAACACTGTAAGATGGGTTATTTTCATGCGTAAATTTCTTTTAGCCATTGATAATAGCTTTTGAAGAGTGATTTGAGTACAGGTATCTTGTTCAGTCGCTGGGGTTTGAATAATAATCTAAATTCTGAACATAATAGCAGGTATCTCTATTTGTCTGAGTTTTATTATTGTTTTCTCGTTCTATGTTGATGGCTAATTTGAGTTTTGCAAGAAAGTCTTGTTTTTTAGATCAATGGGCGTTTGGGGAAGTTTCCGACTGAACCAGCCAACTCCTGATCCGTGTTTTCTGAAGAGCCAAGCTTAATTTGATCCCGAGCTTATCATAAGATATTTTTTATGGGTGATGCATGAAGGGTTTTGAGCTTAGTACCTCCTTTAAAATTCAAAAAATTTAAATCTTTTGTGCTAAATCGATAGATCTAGCTGTTGAGAGCCTCAGATTATCAGATTTGGAAGCGGAGTTGTACTCACACTCTCTAGATCTTATAGATTTGCCATTCATGTACATGGATCTGTAATTATTTTTGGTTTTCTGACTTGGGTTTTTGTATATATCGTTTAGGTGTTTTATTGTTGTCTTGTAGCTATAGATCTGAGGAAGAAATCTGCATAGAGTACAGATCTAGGCCTTGGAGGGTAAGATCTGGATCTTTAGGGTTCATTAAAATCGTTTTCCAAGGATATTATTCAGACACTTTGCAGTCCAGGGTTTTAAATTTAAAACTTTTTAATCTGGAAAAATTTTAAGGGTTTCACTGTTAAATTTGAAGCAAGTGGATTTGACTTTTAAATTGAGATTTCCGGAAATTTCTTAACAAGTTTCTGGGCCACCATTTTTGCTGATTGGCTTGCTTCCTCACTTTTTCGGTCCCTGAAAAATTTCAATTTTTTATTTTTTTAAGGTTTTTGGAATTTTTTTGGATTTCTTGGCTGTATTCTTCCCTCTCATCGCTCTTCCTCTTGCTGCCATAAGCCTGCAGTCTCCCTCAGACTCTGCGTTTTTCTTCATCCATTAGACTTGCAAACATGCAAGCAGTCCATCAAAATCGTCCAAGGGATCCTATCACCTCTCCTCTCCGCGGTTTTTCCCCCATTCATTGCTTCTTCTCCCATCGCTCCATCCATCTTCCTCAGATCCCACCAGCGTCTGCTCTCCCTCGCGTCCATTCCATAGCTCAACTGCCTAAACTCGTTGTTCTTCCTTTCATCTGCAACAACAACATTTCATTATACCTGCAAAACAAAACAAAAAAAATGTTGCAGCCTTTCCAATCGCTCAGATCCTCTCGCAACGTAAACCTCGTCTCCCCTCCATCGTTTCTTTGCCTTTCCCCTTGCCTACGCTCCTTCAACCTACGTCTGCATTCCAACCTCACGTCCATCATTCTGCTGCCAAACCCTTCTGCGTATTGTTGCCTTCATCGCAGTCCCTTCATCCCTTGCACGCTGCCTACTTCAAGCCATCCGCTAGCCCTCGCTCACTGCCTGAAATCCTCACGCTGCTATCCATCCCTTGATTGCAAGCCCGATCTTTCTCTGTCCAGCAAAACTACTCCCGCATGCATTTCTCTGTCGACCTGTAACTGCAAAACACACAAAGCACTTCGATTTTTTTTTATTTGGCTTGTATTTGTATGACTTAGTTTAGGTTTTAGACTTTATTTTTTATGTTTCATTAGAGTTAGCTTTATAACATTTTTATTTTTTAGATTTCTTTCATTGCTTCAAATTTTATTTCATGTTTGATTTTCTTTTTAATCTTTGTGACATTCAAAAAAAAAAAAAATTCGTTAATCCTTCTTAATTTGAATTTCGATTTTTTGTTTTGATTTTTATTTTTAAATTTTGATTTGATTTGATTTTCTCACTTTTTCTTTTTATTTTTATTTTTTTGTTTTCATTTTAAAAATTCATTAAAAAATCATAAAAATTTATAACATTAAAGAAAAATCTAAAAACCTTTAAAAAGTAAATCAAAAGCATTTTTCTTGCATTTAAAGATTTAAAAAAAAATTATGTGGCCTCTGGCCCATTAAAAAAAAAATAAAAATTGTTGAATCTTTTGATTTATTTGGGTTGCTAAGCATACATCTTTTAATTCTAAGATCGAAATTGGTTAGCATTTAAATTTCATAGTTGTTTAAAGTATTTGGATCTCTAGAAATTTAATTGCTATAACATTGTGCATCTATTGGAATTGATCGTCATTGCTTGAATTATTTAATGCTTGTTACATGTTAGACATTTCGTGAATATTTTCAAGCGATTGTTAAAGAACTTTGTCGTGGAATTATAATAGATTGCATATCTCTATTTCCTAAGATGAGTAGTTTTGAAAATCTGTTACATTGATATTAAATTGCAAAGAAGTCTTTTTTGTTCTCTTTGAGCTATAATTGTATCAGAAAGATTTGAAATAAGCTTCTCTTTTAATTGTAATATCTTCAAGAGTTTATTTTTAAGTCTTCATCCATAAGGCGAACATTTCATTTGGGTAATTGAGAGCTTTTGCGACACAAGTGTTTTCCCTTCCTCAAGTCTAACTTCATCCTATCATTTAGTGCATTCGCATATAAGTTAACTTTGCATAGATAAAATTTATTTCCAAGCATAAGCTCAGTCGATAGAGAAATAGGTATCCATCAATCTTTACTTGAGAAGCCTATTTTAATAGTACATAAAACGATGACCTTGCAGTGGTCAGAGCCACAGCTCTCTGCAACGCCAGAGGCATCGGGTATGTTAGAATTTCAGGAGAGGTATTGTTAATCACACCTTAGTGTGCTTCTCCTTATCTTCTCTCTGCCAATTACTACGAAATCAGGCTCAACACAAAAAGGATTGAAGGATTCACATTTAAGTATGCCTTTAACTAAAATTAACCAAGATTCCTGCATCTCACATTAAGTTTTTAGAATCTGCATTTCATATAAAATAGTCATTCATCTAAGCAACAGTTGCTAATCGATTACTTGGTCTTCGTTTCCCTAGCAAGATCGTTGACTCCATAAAGCACTAGTATTAATCATTTAAAATCTAATCAAATCCTAAGTCTTGCTAAATCTTAATCAAGTACTTCATCGCCTCACTGTGTCTCCTGAACTTGTTGGTTCCCAACTAGTTCTTCTTCATTCCATTTTTTCCATAGGGTCTACCCCCCTTAGCCTGTTGTAGGGAGACAGTTTAAACGGAGAGATTGGGGATCAGGATGACAGCGCCCGATCTAAGCATTGCCACGGTGCCTAGACACTCTGTGCAACAACACTATTACAACAAGAGTTTGCAGTATACACACAGTAATGAAGTCTCACCACATTGATACAATCTCGGTGGAATCTTAGTAAAGGTCTCGGTGCTATCTTAAAGGAAATATATCAGTGCTATCTCATGTTGAGAAATCTAGGGAATGGATAGTTAAAAGATTTCTCTACTTGATAATTTTTTGTGATATACTTTTACTTCTTATATTTATAGTTTTTTCTTCGTTATGTTATTATTGTGTTTTTTTCATCAAGACAACTACCAATATGCACAATAAAAGACAAGTGACATAGTACGTAGGCTTGTCAGCCAAGGCCAAAAACTCTCACTTCTTGAGAGGAAAACCCGATCAAAATTATTCTTCTAAATTTTTAATTGACAAGTACCAAGACTATGACATAGACCCTTGACTCTAGTATTCTCCCAAGAACCTTGTCACTAACCTTGATGCTCAACTTCTTCCCTTTGACTTCCTTCTTGATCTCAAACTGCTCTCCTCGACTCCTTCCATAGAAACTCGGTCTCTATCCTTCACATTGCTTCTTCTCAACTTCCCCTAGAGAATCTCGGCCTCTAGGCTTTCACTGATCTCCTCTATAAAAATTCGGTCTCTAGATTTCTACCTCGGTTACCCATAACAAGTGCCCCAAAAGAAACCCTTTCTTCGCTGACCCCAAAAGAAACCTTCTCTTCATTGATTCCAGAATTAAGTCTACTTCGTTGTCCTTAGAAGAAAGTCTTCTTCACTATACCTAGAAAATAGTCTCCTTCGCTATACCCAAAAGATAGTCTCCTTTGTTATACCTAGAAGATAGTCTCCTTCACTATACCCAGAGGATAGTATCTGTATCCTTTCTTCATTCTTCTCTTTGTAGCCCTTCTTTTTCGCACTTCTTCACTGAATGTGTATCAATTTGCTTGCCTTCAAGTGAGGCCGAGTTAGGCTATTTATACACTTCTACTCATGTCCTTTAGGCCGACATGATCTCAAGAGGTTAGGACGACTTCTTCTAGCATGTTCTTCCATTGTTGTAGGCTGACTTGAAGAGGATAAGTGACAAGGTCTTGGAGGATACTTTACATAGACAAATTTGACCTTTTACAAAGTGTAACATGACTTCATTTCATGACAATGACTCTAACATTTTATGACTAGATGACAAAAAGACCCTCAATGGGAGTCTTGACTCAAAAAAAATAAAATCTCTTCCTCATGAAACCCATGAAGCAAGTCAATACAATAATTTTATTTTTCTTCTTTATATCATATTACATAAAATCATAATTACATTTCATCATGAAGACTGAACCTAGTTACACTTTTCAACATCTCAGGAAAAAGGTCTCGGTGCTAGCTCAGGAAGAAGTCTCAATGCACCACAGAAGGAATCAGTGTTATCACATGGAAAAAGGACTCAGTGCCATCACAGAAGTAAGGTCTCGGTAATATGACAGCGAAGAGGTCTCACAGTAAAGGAGATCTCGATGTGAAGATAGTGATAAGATCTCGGTAGTGACAATGTCTCGATGCTAAGAAATTTGAAGTCGAAAAGGAGTCAAGAAGAAGGTTGACTCTCAAGAGAACTTGTGTCTTGGTCTTGGAGTGGAGAATAGGTCAAGGGTCTTGGTCTTGGTATTCGTCAATTGGAATCTCTATCAGAAGAATTTGTGTGGGTTTTCCTCTCAAAGAATGAGAGGTTTTGGTCTTGGCTCATAGCCTACATCCTATGTATCTTGTCTATTTATGTTCATGCATTGGTAGTTGTTTGATGAAGAAGAACATTAGTAACTTAAGTGAAGAAGATCCTAATCTAATATTGTAAAAAGCACTCACAAGCAGTTACTAATTAAAAAGAAATCACATAACTATTGATGCCCTAGATTTCTCAACATGGTATCAAAGCTAAGTTGACTAAGTCAAGGAAGGGCATCTTATCAAGGGACACTCAAGGATCAAGTTTCAAGAAAGGCATCATAGCAAGTTGAAGGATATCAAAATGAAGTCGAGATCTACATCGAAGTATCAAACCCTAGATCAAGGAATAAGTCTACACCAACAAAATTTTTGGATCCTCTAGTCATCATCAAAAGACCCTCATCAAGTTGAAGAGATCTACAAAGCAAGGTAGCCCAAAGTATAGACATCCAAGAGAAGCACTTCAAGGACAAAGATCACATCATCTTGGAGAGAGTCGAAACCCTAAAAGCATTTCTAGGATCTGCACTCATCCACCATCGAAGAAGTCGAAATATCTTGAAGGCTAGTTATCCAAAGAAGGCTAAAGGCATTGTCATCATCTTCAAAAGGCTATAAGGCAAGTTCCCTCTCATTGAAGCAAGGATCCCCTCCTTATCATTAAATAGGAAGCATCAAGGCATCCTAATCGATCACCATCAACAAAGGGATCAAGTTGAAGATTTTATCTTCACTTGACATGTAAGTACCATTTCTTCTATAATCTAATCTAGTAAAATGACTTCATTTTGCAAGGAGATCTATAAGTTGGTTGGGTCATCAAATTTCCTTGCATGGAAAAGGAGGATAAAATCTATTCTCAATCGCGATTTTTATTCGAAAAAATTGTATATATTTTTTTTTGCCGATTTTTTTCCGAAAAAAATCCCGATTTTTTCAAAAAATCCTGATTTTTCCCCGATTTTTTCAAAAAAAAGCACGATTTTTATGGAAAAAATTGCTGATAGTCGGGGCAGCGCGATTTATAACGAGTTTTGAAAAAAAATGAAAAAAAATGAATATTTTTGTACCAAACGATTTTTTCCTGATTTTTTCCGATTTTTTCCCGATTTTTCCGATTTTTTCCGATTAATTCCCCGCGTCGATTTAATCCCGGTCGCGATTTTAACAACATTGAGAAATAGTCCTCGAAGAAAGGGAAGTCATTGATCATATCAATGAAAGAGACTCCAAACCATCCGAAGGTCATGTACTATCTGAATACATGGAAAAGGATCTAAGGGCTCAAGAGATTCTTATGGAATCATTCAAAGCTCCCCCCATTCCCCATATAGCAGGATTGGAGGCATCAAAAGAGATATATGATAAGCGATAGAACTATTCTTTGAAGATGTGATAAAGAAGGTCATATCACTTAGATTTGATCTACACAAATTAAAGGTATCAAAGGATAAAGGGTTATCTTCATAAGATCTCAATTGCAAGATTTTGTAGAGATAATTTCATATAAGGAAATGATATCCTTTGTTCTGAATGCACTAACTAATGAACAAGGTAACAAATGTCTATGAGGATAAGAAAGCTATTCCATACAACTTGTGATTTCTATGCAAGATAGAAGAAGACAGGTTGAGGGAAAAGGTGTTCAAACATTTGTCGGAAGGAATGAGAAGTTTGGAATATTTGGTCCTCAGACAAGAAAGAAGAATATAGCTAAGGTTTAATGTTACGGATGTAAAAGTTATGGACATTACAGGAAAGCTTGTCCTAAGCTCAAAAGGGACAATAACAAAAGAGGAAGAGAAGAGATCTCCACTTTGATTGAAATAGTCTTCCTCATCGAAGTTCATTTCATAGTTGCTAAGTCTTCTGTTATAAGATATGGCTATAATAAATGATGGGATGCATTATGGCATCATAGAAGCATTAGAAGCAAGAGCTCGTGACATCTCCATAAGGAAACATGAGGGACAACTGGAACAAAAATCTATGGCAGTCAACTATGAAGGATATAGCTCTTGGTGACCTCATTAAAATCTCAAATGACACTTATGGGAAAAAGGAAGAAGTCTACCAGGACAAGGCTCATCATACATCAGTCAAAAGGTAATATATGTTGGATAGGGATAAGCAAGATCCTCAAGTTTCTCTGATGGAATTTTCATCAGAAGGTTCACCAATCTAGAGAGGAAGCAAGTGTTTCTTTAGGAACTCCAACTTGTGGAATTCATGGGATGATGGTATGATGACATAAGAGATGAAGCAGATCAAGGGGTTGAAGCTCTCTTCAATCAAGGAAGCTACTGAAAGAAGCCTAGATGACCTAAAGGTAAACAAGGTAGGTATGCTTGTATTTGATATTATAAAGTCATGTTGTATGGTTGCAGGTAACATGGATCACTGCTCTATCTTGAGAAGCATGATCAAAGGAAAGGAATCTCGTCCTATGAAAGTATGTCGGAAGGCATGGGTCACCCTAGATGAAATCAATGTAATATGTCCTCATATGGAATATGAGGTGGTTGACAGTAATTAGAGGAACTCTGATTGGAAGTTCCTGGGAATGAAATATGTGAAGAAAGGAAGGAAGAGATTGTGGACTATGCAACCATGGAAAAGGCAATCAACATCCGAGAACTAGAAGATTTGACTAGGAAATCTCCCGGAAAGATATAAAGACTCTGATGGAAGTTTGAAAAACATGGAAACCCCTTGACAATGGATATCTTTGGGAGATATGTCAACATGTATGCAAGATGTTGATGCACACTAGAAGATGTCATGATGAAAGACCATCACAAAGGTAATTTGTATTTAAGTGTTCATTTCTTATTTTTGAACAAATATCTGGATGGGCTTATGCAGGACTGCCAAGGGAAGAAGTGTGGATGTCTTCCAAGAGGACCATGTAGAAGGATGTAAGATCCTTCCGATGAAGATAGCATGAAGAAGGCAGCATGACATAAAGCAAGGCCAGATGTAGACTAATGGATCTCATTCTGATGAGAGGAATGATGACATGGCTAACTCATGGATGAAAGTGATGGATGGTCTATGCCCTATGAAGAAGTCCCAAAAGGTGAAGACTCTGTAACAAAGAAGAAATTCATGACATCGAAGGAAGCAGCTCTTCAAGCAACTAATTGTCTTTACATCTCCACCTGAGGAGTCGTTGTAGGTCCTGAATGAAGAGGGAGCCTGGAATCAAGTTTCTTACTTGGAAGAAACTTGGAAATTCCTAAGCCAAGAACGAGCTTAGGTACATTCCTTTCGTAGGAATGAATACATTCCTTTATTGGAATAGATATGTCCTCCCTAATTAAGAGGGAGAGGTAGACACCTCATTCTGGTCTTCACTTGGGAAAACAGAATGGAGGATTGGGTAATCATCTGGCATCTGATACTCTTTGAGGATGAGATAGGGCATCCAAGATAAGAGTAGTAGTAGAGGACCGATATTCTTTGAGGACTAGGAATCCAAGATAAGAATAGTCTTGGTGGAACACACCCTGAGAACTCGAGTGGGGTATGTTCTAGGAGAGACAATGATTAGGGTGTCTATAAATCATTAGTCTTGCCAACATTGAGCTCAGATCTTTTGGAGAGATAGAGTTTGTAATATTCCTTAAACCCCAGCAAAGTCTCAACCAGAAAAATGTACAAGTGGTATAGTAGCGGAGAAAATCACAGACATATAATAACAGTAGTGCAACAACAATAGTGTGTATATGAAATATAAACAGATACTTAAGAAATGCAGCAAGAAATACTAAGCCATTTTATTATACTGAGTAGAAAAATGAGTACAGGAGGTGATCAAGAAGATGGCACCTCAACTTACGCAAGGCAAGTGAAGAAATACACTCAGAATAGCAAAGGAATGGCTTCTCTTTGAACTGCGTCCCAGTGGCTGGAAAACTGTCGTGCTACTGCTGCTGCTGAAAATCAAATGAGGGTTTGGGGCCATTCCCCTCCTCAGAAAAGGCCGAAACTCTGGAATCGGACTCTACTCAAGAAACCCAGGAAAACCCAGAAAGCTTTCTGAAATGGCCGACCTCCGAAAATCACCCCCTTGGGGATTTGCGCAGTTCCCAATGCTCTGCACTGCCACTGAAGAAACCCCTCTAGAACTCTACCTAAAACTTTGCCAAAAAATCCTCCAATATGCAAGGGCTAGTCCCCTTCTCAATCACCCAGCATAAATTCTCCTGCAAAACCCCAATCCAAAACTCTTGCCAGAAAGAACTGCGTCATCCCTCTTAGTGCTGCACAGTCATCCCAAGATGCTCAATCCTCCTACCCAAAATGTTGTTGATACCACTGCAAAAATACTGATGGAAATACCTTGCCCGAGCAGCCACTCGAAGTCCCTCGGGGTAAGGGTGAGATCTCCGATCGGAGACACTCGATGCACTAAACAGTGTTGTAGACTAGCTAAACAGTGAGCGTGCTCTAAGTCAAAATGACTAGCTCACAATGCACATAATTGAATGATCAAAATGAAGGGGCTTCTCTCTCCTTTATAGCCTTTGCCTCCCTCAATCCCAAGGCTCACCTCCTCCAACGTAATTCTTCTCTTGCCACCTGTTTCTTCCCTTCTGCGCAGTCCCTCCAAGTGTCTGCGTGGGCTCCATCTCTGCATCCCTCTTTGGCCCCCTTGGCTCCCCTTTAAGTCACAACGTTGTGCTACTAGGAAGTGTCTTTTATTCTAAAAGTGAGTTATGTCCCCTTTTCTCACTTTTTTATTTATAAATAACTATAGAAGGCAAAAATTGAGCAAAATCGAATATTCCAATTAGCCATGGCTAATTAGGAATATTACAGAGTTGTTAATCAAGGCCTTGCTATGTGACAATGTTGGTTGATATGATGCTATACAGATGGGTTACCAATCTAATTCTTCTTATGAGAAATTCTTCAGATTGAGAATGACCAAGTACCATTATGAATACCTCCCAAGTTAAGAGGGGGTGTTGAAAAGTGTAACTAGGTTCGGTCTTCGTAATGACGTGTAATTGAGATTTTTATGTAATTGATGTAAAGAAGAAAAATAAACTGATTGTATGCTTGCTTCATGGGTTTCATGAGCAAGAGATTTTATTTTTAGATGCCTCTCATTGAGAGCCTTTAGGATTTGTTATAAAAGTCAAATATAGTCAATGTCATGTATGAAGAACCCTTCTTGGGCATATTACAAATGTATATGAGTCTATAGAATTGTCTAGAAGCCCTCCAAATACTAGCACACATTCTCCTCTTCAAAGTCGGCCTCAAAATGAAGTACAAGACTCATGTCGGCTCACCTAATTAGAGACACATCCCTTCATAAGGTCATGTCGGCTTATATTCATAGTAGACTACTATAAATAGGCATCTTGGCCTATTCCATAGAGACAGGAGTTCAGATTAGCTCTGAAATTTGGATGACTATTTCAGAGAGGAAGAGAAACATCGTTCGGTAAGTAGACTACAGTTTGGTGAAGAGTCAAGGAGTTCGATTTACCTTTGTAATTCAAATCACAATTACAGTGACAAGCATTTTGGAAAGGGAACTCGGATAGGTGGTCTGATCTTCGGTGCTACTACAACAAGAGTTTACAGTATACACACAGTAATGAAGTCTCACCACATTGATAATCTCGGTGGAACCTCAATAAAGGTCTCAATGCTATCTTAAAGGAAAGATATCAATGTTATCTCAGGAAAACGGTCTTGGTGCTAGCTCAGGAAGAAGTCTCGGTGCACCAGAGGAGGAATCAGTGTTATCACGTGGAAAAAGAACTCGGTGCCATCACAGAATTAAGGTCTTCGTAATATGACAGCGAGGAGGTCTCACAATAAAGGAGATCTTGATATGAAGACAGTGATAAAATCTCGGTGGTGACAATGTCTCGATGCTAAGAAGTTCGAAGTGGAAAATGAGTCAAGAAGAAGGTTGACTGTCAAGAGAACTTGTGTCTTGGTCTTGGAGTGGAAAATAGGTCAAGGGTCTTGGTCTTGGTATTCGTCAATTGGAATCTCTACAAGAAGAATTTGTGCAGGTTTTCCTCCCAAAGAGTGAGAGATTTTGGCCCTGGCTCATAACCTACATTCCATGTCTCTTGTTTATTTATGTTCATGCATTGGTAGTTGTTTGATGAAGAAGAACATTAATAACTTAAGTGAAGAAGATCCTAATCTAAAATTGTAAAAAGCAGTTACAAACAGTTACTAATTAAAGAGAAATCACCTAACTATTGATGCCCTAGATTTCTCAACAAAATAGAGATGAAATCCAGTGAAACAAAATCAACGCTCTACGGTTAAAGCTTGTAATTATGCTTGTGGTCAACATTGGTCAACCTGCCCAGAATTCCTTGTTTTGTGTGTTAATGTATGCGGCTTGCCCAAATGGAGTTTATCCAAGTCAAATCGTAGTCAAACAGTCTCTCAAAGTCCTTGGTCAATGCTGGCCAATGTCAGCGACAGAAAGTCAATGCAAGGAAAAAACAACATTGCCAAAGAACCCTTCGTACGTGTGGAAAGAAGATGTTGCCTCAGGTTATCTGAACCAATCAAAACATGAGAGAGAAGATGTGTGAGTGAGATGATGTCAAAATGATGTGAACTTAACTTATATTTATAGTGGATGACATGGGGTGAAGAGTCATGTCTATTCACCAATGAGGCTGACTTGAAAAAAGGCTATCTGTATGTATTCAAAAATTATAATTTTTGAGGTGAAGAATGCCATCAAGGTTAGTCTAATGGAATGATGAACCATCAAAGGAGGGGCTTCTAGGAAGGGGAATTAGCCCCTAGTTGCACTCTTTAACAAAATGTAACATGCATTAAAGAGTGTGTAAGGGGAATCTTTTATGACATGCTTTAATGAGTAAGAGGAATATGCCATGCTTTTAATGAGTGCATAAGAGAGAGTGTAACGTATCCATTAAGTGAGAGTGAGTAACATATGCATTAATTGAGGGGAGTTACATATGACATGATTGAGTGCCATCATTGAGTGCCATGAATTTCCTTTTAATAATAATATAATAGTATCAAAAGCATAATAGTAATAATAATAATATTGATGATTAAGTCGAGATTGAACTATTAGGATTGATTAATGATAAGTTAAGTGATTTTCCGTCAACTATACTTGATTACCAATTGATCCAAGGTGATTTACTATTTTTGGAAAGTCATACTTGAGATGCTAGACATGACTTTCTATTTTTAGAAAGTCACTCTAGAATTGTCAGAAATGAGATTTTAGACAAGGAAATTCATCCATGAGCTGCCAGTTTTCAACACTCGGGTATAGGGAACAAATTTCTAATGAAGCGAAAGAGTTGTTGGTGATTTAGAATGAATGTTTGGCAAGCTTATAGGGGCTTCAATCTCTCTGGGGAATAAAAAAAATAGTTAAGGTGATTCTGGGCTAGTAGTTGGTATTTTGTAAGGTAATTATTTCCCAAGTCATGCAGGGATTGCAACTGCAGCAGAAGAAGCTGATGAGCTTCTACGAAATTCTAAATTAGTTGAAGTAACTTAAATTTACCATTCAATATCAAAGTTTGAAACGAAAAGACCAAAGTAATAGTTTCCCTTGAAGAGGAGAGCAAGACTTCGAGAGTGCATTATATGGTTCCAGATTGGATAATTTGTGAATTTTGTTTTATTGGGTCTTGAATATGGAATTTTTATATATATTATGTATGTAGCTATAACAAAGTAATATAATTTAATTTGGGTGAGATCCATTATGTCTTATTTTCAATCTTTTTAAGACCTGAGATTGGGTTATGTAATGACCCATCATTAATATAGAGAGCACAAGAATATTAGCATATATACGATGCATGTATATGATAGCTACATATGCATGTATCGCATGCACTGCACTAGTAACTATATTCTAAATTAACTAAAAATATTAAATATCCTGACACTACTTCAAATTCTGTAGTCGCATTCACCCATCAACACACATATTACTTAATGCATCATGATTAATGAGCAATTACCAATGATATTAAGTTAAAAAGTATAAAGTAAAAGGGTTATAAAAGAAATAGATGTAAAAATTAAGTGAATTCTTAAAAAAAGGTTATATAATTATCTATCCCAGAATTTTAATAAAGTATATTAATAAATTATTGAAAGGATAAATTAAACCAAAATAAATTTCCTATGTATGAACTGAAGACATTTTAATTAAACAAATAAAATCTTTAATCAGGACAAAAACACACATGTCAATATATCTTTAAGAGAAAGATAAAACTCATGTTACATTCAAGTGGTGTCGCTGAGAAAGGAAGCGGTGGGCTCGTTGGTGGAGAGAGCAACCACCACCAAGGAACAATACATAAGGAGAGGTCAAAGTTGAAGACGGGGGGAGAAACAAGAGGAAAATTTGTACACAGTTTATCATCAGGAACAATTGAGCCTTGCTTGTTTTGAGGTTTATGGGCACGGGGGAACAGTCTACTTCAATCGAGAAGCTTACTAGACTGAGTATTGAGTTTATGCTCAGTTTGGCTGGGTTGTTTCGGCCTTTTGGTAATAGAAGCGGGAAGCGGGAGCAGTTTGAGGCATCATCAACTGCCGGAATACAGGTAGGTACTCCATACCAAACTGAGTAATTCAGTTATATGAATGTTGGATAAGTCATTTAAGCTGCAAACAAATTTGAAGAAAACACATATTATGTTTTAAAGCTTTACATTTCTGGTTAAATGATTCAGAGCCTTACATTCGGTATCAGAGGCAGCTTAAACCCTTCGACCTCATAGGCCCTACGCATCACGTAATTTTCTATTGAATTTTAATATCAGTTCTTACATTCTGTTGAGCTGCTGCGTGAAATTTTTATCAAATAAGTAATTTAGGATTCATTTTTTTTTCTTCTCTTTCTGGAGAACCCTTTAAGTTAGAAGCAACTTCATTGTATTTAAACGGGTAATTCACTATGAACTGATAGCTTTTGGCTTTTAAAACTGATTGGTAATGAGAATCTTGAATATTTGTAGTAGAGTGGCCAAACTTGCCCAGCTTTCTTCCTCAGATAAAAGTTTCACTGAGGTTGAAGGTAATTGCTGAAACTTTTGGATTTCGGTGGGCATTTCATTGGTTGTTATTTTGTGATAAACCCGAAGTAGTAACCAGCAAAAACTACGACCATATTTAAGTCAAAAGGTGGTCACTCAGGTTCCAATCCTCCATTTCTTTTATCGTTGTCTGCGACCTTATCCTCTTCCACAGGTTGACGAAAGAAATTGCTCATTAGAGCTCGACGGCTTACCACTTCCTTCCACAAAAGTGGCCTTTTCCAGTATAGATTCTTACTTCTCTTCTGTAAGTGTGCATTTCTGAGATACAAGATATGCGACACAAAGCCCAACTGAAATAAGTGACTCTCTCCCGGCTACTTTGCTCACAATCCCGAGTCTCATGCAACCCTTGGCTATTGTATTTCCGCATCCTTTGCAAGCTGCCCTGCCCGACTTTGCGTACTCCACTAAAATCTTCACAGGCGTTATTTTTTGCTTGAAATGTAAGACCTTAAGCAGAGAAAAAGCAGCCGAAAACCTCCTATAACTTGCGGAAATAAATGTGTGAACCCGTCAGTCTCATCGTCGTGGTGGCTTGACCCGTCAGTCTCATCGTCATGGTGGCTTGGCAGAAAATCCAATATCGCACCATCACTTTGTGATATTATAAAAATTCCACGCATGTTGACACGCCAAGGGTGACCCGTGCTGCAAGGTGTCAAGGCTCTCCAATACACGTATTGATCATTAATAAATACTTAATCAGATAGGCGTAAGAACTGTGTTTAAAAGTATTTATTATTGATAGTATTGGTGTCAACACTATCGTTGTGTTTGTTGCTGTGTAATTCCTGGTAATAAACATTTGTCCACCGCAAGAGACACTTTGCATTAGCGACGTGGAATGACAACAAGCCTTTTGACTTGGGATCCAACTGTGTATTTGTGTCCCTTTTATGTTAAATTTGTTGACGGTTACATAGTTGTGTTAAAATCCGACTAAAATAAAGAGTACTCGTTTTGGAATTATAAACATAATTATAATAATAAATAATATATTTTTTTTAATAAATATTATATATTTATTTAGGATAATAAACATGCTATTTTTAAATAGTTTAGAATAGTTTTATGTTTAATTTTTCCAAAGCAATTTTACAAAGATTGTGAGCTTTATTTTATAGAAATATATAAATTCCTAGCCTACCATAATTTTTATGTAAATATTGTGAATTTCTTTTATGAAATTGCAATGAATATGTTCTAGTTATAATTGATATTCCGATAATATACATCTAAGCAACATATTCAACATTGTAACCATGTGTGTCCTTCTTTAAAGGTAATGGTTAGTTTGAGTTGTGATGGGTATGTTGATGATGTTCACTGTAACGAGGCATTTAATATTTTTATTATGTGAATGTTATTGAGTAATTAATTTTGATTTTTTTATTTATTTAAATATTATAGATTTTTTTTTTAATTTTTTTCTATGAAAACAAATTTGATAACATCAAGGTTATATTTCGAAAGAAGCATATGGTTATTGAATCCCAAGATAGAACATCTTAGTAAAAAATAAATAAATAAATAAATGCATTATTACATATTAGGACAGAATATTTTGCATTAGGACAAGAAGGTCGCGAGACCACCCTCCTTGATCTCGGTACCAGTAAGATCTGTCTAGCAAATAAAAATAGCAAAAAAAACGATACCCATTTATAAATGTGAAATTGCAACAAAAAAAAACTATATGTTAAATCCGAATGTATATCTCAAATTTTTTACAAAATTTTATTATGTATACAGTAAGCATCACAATGGTAAGGACATATGAGCGACGACAACATGATCAGGAAGCATCACCGTCAATAATACCACCACCATCGTCATCACCATCTCCATCGCCACCATCATCATCATCTCCCTCATTACCAGCATCAACACCAATCACTCCAACACCAGAGTTGACTGTGTCAATGCATTCATTAGAAGCCCTATTAGAAACATTAAAAGGGTCAACAATGGCTAAGACCAAAGAAGAACCTTAACCTTTAGCAACCAATTCAGCAGAACCAAAGAATTTTGAGTATAAAAGATCAAAGGAAGATATTTCTAGGGAGCTTCAGAAAATTAAACTTCTAGAATTTTCAGCAGGGCGAGCTGAAGAACGTGCTGAAGCATGGTTAGAAGGAACGAACAGATGTTTTAAATTAAGAGAATCTCTTCTTCTGCAAAAACAAAAATTGTTGTATTTCAATTAAAAGAAAGTGCCTTGATTTGGTGGGGAAATCTGGAAAAACAGCTACACCTCACAATGGATAATGTCCCTTGGGAATTGTTCGAGGAAAGATCCCACACGAAGTATTTACCTCCATATTTTCAAGAACAAGAAGTCGGAGCCTTTCATACATTAGTTCAAGGTAATAAAACAGTGGAGGAATACGAGATAAGGTTTATGGAACTTGTGAAATACATTCACTACTTAAATTCTGATGAATGTCAGGCTAAACGCTTCATATTTGGGTTAAATCCTCGCATCAGGACCTTGGTGAGGATGTGGAAACCATCATCAGTGGCTGAGGTAGTAGAATGTGGCCGTTATGCAGAAGAGCATCTAGGAATCAAAAAGGATGTAGGGCCAGCAGAAACTTTACAATCAAGGTTTTCAGGAAAGACTCCCCGAAATTTCTTCAGGGGAGGTAGCTCAAGACCACCTTATGGTAATAGATTTATCCCAAGAATTGTAGGAACAAAAGCTCCCATGGCAGTTAATACTATAGCCGCTGAATCATTAAACACAAGTCCATGGAAATCTCGTGGAACTGCTAATAGAGGAAGAAATTCGAAAGGAAGCAACATGAGAGGACGAAGTTCTTTATCTAGAAATTCACAGTATGATTCAAGAGGACCAATCCAGGTTAATTGTTGGAGATGTGGAGGACCGCATTTTCAACGTGATTGTCTAGAAACTTCATCAAGTATATTGCATAGGACTGGAAAGGAACCAATATCAAATAACCAAGGCAATCATAGAATTGATGCATTAGTCAACAATGATCAAGCAGCACATCAATCCACTGTAGTAGAATCTTCAGGTATTATTAATGGTATAAAACTCAAAATCTTATTTGATACTAGTGCCACAGATAGTTTCATTTCGTCATATGCATTAAACAAATTTGGGTTGGCAGCTCGCAGACAAAATGATTTTAGACAGGTAGAAATGGCCTTAGGAGAACTCCAATCCGTAGACTTAAGTGTGGATCAATGCAAAATTGACCTAGGGGTCTGTTTGACTAAATTGAAAGTTTATGTCACAACCTTAGGGACTTATGACCTTGTCATAGGTATGGATTGGCTAGAAGCTCATCAAGCTTGGGTAGACTATTATGGGAAAAGAATTCTAGGTATAAATGATGAAGGAGAAGCGATCCAAATTCAAGGTATCAAGAGAAAAGTATATTTACACTACATATCAGCAATGAAAATAAAGCATTGTTTAAGAAAAAGTTGTCAGGCATATGTAATTCAAGAAGTAAGTAAAGAAAAAGGACCATCCTTAGGACAATATCCGGTGTTAGCCGAATTTCCAGATGTATTTCCAAAGGAACTGCCAGTATTACCTCCCAAACGAGAGCTAGACCTCACCATAGAATTGAAACCTGGTACTCAACCAATCTCTAAAAGAATTACAAATTCAATTAAGGAACTATTGGATATAGGACATATTCGACCCAGTATATCACCTTGGGGTGCTCCTGTAATTTTTGTCAAGAAGAAAGATAGATCCTTAAGATTATGCATAGATTATCGAAACTTAAATCAAGCTACAGTAAAGAATCGATATCGTATGCCTCGAATTGATGATCTCTTCAATCAAATGAAAAGAGTTGCTGTCTTTTCAAAAATTGATCTTCGATTAGGCTATCATCAACTAAGGATTTCTAAAAGCAATATTTCTAAGACTACATTCCGAACATGCTTTGGGCATTATGAATTTACTGTGGTACCATTTGGATTAACTAATGCACCAGCAGTATTCATGAATCTTATGAATAGTGTTTTCCGCAAATATCTTGATCAATTTGTACAAGTCTTTTTAGATAATATACCGATCTACTCCAAGAATGAGAAAGAGCATGAAGACCATTTACGGATAGTATTATCCTACCTCAGAAAACACCAATTGTATGGAAAGTTATCCAAGTGTTCGTTCTTTCAGGGAAAGATTCATTACTTAGGTCATATCATATCAGGTGAAGGGATTTTAGTAAACCCTGAGAAAGTAAAAGCAATCATGGAATGGCCAATACCGAAAAACGCACATGAAGTATGAAGCTTTATGGGTTTAGCCGGTTACTACCAAAGATTTGTGGAAGGATTCTCCAAAATTGCAAAGCCGATTACAACCCTTCAGCGTAAAGGTATTAAGTATGAATGGACTGAGGACAACATTCTCTGAACTCAAAAGACTACTAACCAGTGCACCAATCTTAAGAGTCCCTGATATGGACAAAGATTTTACGGTATGTACTGATGCATCCAAACATGGGTTAGGTGCAGTATTAATGCAAGATAGAAGAGTAATAGCATATGTTTCAAGAAAATTAAAGTCTCATGAAGAACTCTACGCTACTCATGATTTAAAATTAGCCGTTGTAGTACTAGCTTTAAAGATTTGGAGACACTATCTAGTGGGGCAAAGTTTTACACTTAAAAGTGACCATCAAAGTCTACAATATTTGTTCACTCAAAGAGACTTAAATGCTAGACAAAGACGATGGAGTGAATTCCAAAGTGAATATGACTTTGGAATATCATATATTAAAGGAAAAGAAAATGTAGTGGCAGATGCTTTAAGTAGAAGACCCCAGATATTCTCCCTCATACCTATCAAAGTAGACTTAAGGCAACGAGTACTAGAACATCTCCTAAAGGATAGCTAGTATTTAAATGTAAGATCTAGTCTTGATAGTAAAAAGCCAAAAGAATCTAAGTTTGAAGGATATGAACTAGAAAATGATGGAATCTTATGATTTCATAGAAGAATGTATATTCCTATTAATAGGGATCTTCGAGACACCATCCTTAAGGAAGCCCACAGAACAGTATATTGTGCACATCCTGGAGTAAAGAAAATGTATACGGATACCAAGAAACTCTTCTTTTGGTCATGCATGAAACATGATATCGTTCAATTCGTTGCAAGATGTTTGGAATGTCAACAAGTAAAAGCAGATCATTGTCATTCAGCGGGTCTCTTACAACCTCACGACATTCCTATGACCAAATGGGAGATCATTTCTATGGATTTTATCATTGGGCTACCTCTTACTTCTCAAAAACACGGTGCCATTCTGGTAATAGTGGATAAATTAACGAAAAGCGTCCATTTCATTCGTGTATTCGTGTAAGGGATACTTATGAAGTTGTTAACGTAGATCGAGTATTCATAAATGAAATTATCAGATTTCATGGAGTACCTAAAAAGATTATATCAGATAGAGATTCATGATTCACTTCAAGATCTTGGACTTGCATGCAGTCAGCTTTAGGAACTCAACTAAATTTGAGCACAGCTTATTATCCTGAAACTAATGGGCAAACAAGAAGGGTAAATCAAGTACTTGAAGATATGTTGAGGATGTATGTTATGAATCAACAATCACATTGGGAAAGTACTTATCCTTCGTCAAATTTGCATACAATAACAGTTATCACAGTTCAATTGGAATGCCTCCATTTGAAGCATTATACGGCAGACCTTGCAAAACACCATTAAGTTGGGACGAGTTAGAAGATCAATTAATAGTAGGGCCAGAATTAATACAAGAAATGGAGGATCTGGTAAAACAAATTAAACAGCGGTTAAAAGAAGCACAAGATAGGCAAAAGAGTTATGATGATGCTCACAGAACTGATAGGAAGTATGAGGTAGGGGATCAGGGTTTCATCCACATCAAACCGAATAAAAGTACTATTCGATTCAGAAAAGGGACAAAGTTATCACCCTGATTTATTGGACCATTTAAAGTCATGGAAAGAGTTGGACCTGTCGCCTATCGTCTTGCACTGCCACGTCACTTGCATAGAGTTCATAATGTATTTCATGTATCTACATTAAAACATTACATAGCTGACCAATCTCATAACCTTCAATGGAAGGAACTGCAGGTATCGGACGAAGGAATCATATCGGTCGAATCATTACATATACTAGAACGTAAGGTTCGACACCTCAGGAATCGCCTGGTAGACCAAATTAAGGTCCAATGGGACAAATATAGTCCTGGATCAGCTACTTGGGAAGATATAGAAATCATATGTCAAAAATACCCCAACTTGTGTCAATTTTGAAGAACTTTAAACCATGTTTTGTATATATTTACTTTACTTTAAATCAGAGACTCTGAATCATTTTGGAATGATCACATATAAACGTAAATTTTTGTATGATATGTCATCTGTTTAATCCCACTGGTACGTGGATACCAAGACGGAATATGTTATTGAACTTACTAAATTATAGTTATCAAAGTAAAGTTTAAATATTTGAGTAATTTTGCTTCTGATGAGAATTAAGATATTATAATTTTGTTTCATTTATGCATATCAATATGATTGATGAGATAGAAATCAAAGAATGATTACATTTTAATATGAAAGCTAATGACATAAATAGAATATGGCAAAGTATGTTATATTGTAGTTGACATGTATGAATTATACATAAGCTATTTGTTTTTTAATATGTTAATGCACATTTTATAAATGCATGGACAAGTGTTTATGATTGCAAATAATATCCGTTACCAAAATGACCACGTGATGACATAAACTTCAAAACAATTAAGGCTCAAAGATATTCCATGATAGGGTATTAACCTTGATTCTATTGGGAGGGGTGGAGGTGTTGCCCACCGTTTATCCTCCAAAACCTGGAGTCATGGGAGGATTGTGCGAATCATGCTCCCCTAGATGTGTGATGATGACTGCCGGATGCCTACTGAGAATTAGGTCAGTATAGCCGATGCTGTTATCCTTAGAGTTTATGAATAGTTAGGTCAGTGTAACTAACGTCATGGCATACTCCAGTAGAGGACGGATAGGATGAGAGCGGAAGAGATTAGGAAGGATAGGATGATTTTGTAATAGCTGGGGAACCTGATGAAGTAAAACATGATCATTAAAGTTATAAACCTAAAAGTATTCAAAACACCAATTTTATAGTGCCCTCACACTAAGTAAGAATTTAACCTTGATACACAATCCAAACAAGAATGTACTAATCGCTATTATAAGTATTGATATACAATAAAAACTCTCGGGACGAAATTTTCTGAAGGAGAGGTGTATGTAATGACCCATCATTAATATAGAGAGCACAAGAATATTAGCATGCATATGATAGCTACATATGCATTTATCGCATGCACTGCAATAGTAACTATATTCTAAATTAACTAAAAATATTAAATATCCTGACACTCCTTCAAATCCTGTAGTCGCATTCACCGATCAGCACACATATTACTTAATGCATCTTGATTAATGAACAATTACCAATGATATTAAGTTAAAAAGTATAAAGTAAAAGGGTTATAAAAGAAATAGATGTAAAAATTGAGTGAATTCTTAGAAAAAAGGTTATATAATTATCTATCCCAAAATTTTAATAAAGTATATTAATAAATTATTAAAAGGATAAATTAAACCAAAATAAAGTTCCTATGTATGAACTTAAGACATTTTAATTAAACAAATAAAATTTTTAATCAGGGCAAAAACACACATGTCAAGAGAAAGATAAGACTCACGTTACATTCAAGAGGTGTCACTGAGAAAGGAAGCGGTGGGCTCGCTGGTGGAGAGAGCAACCATCGCCAAGGAACAGTACATAAGAAGAGGTCGAAGCTGAAGATGGGGGGAGAAACAGGAGGAAAATTTGTACACAATTTATCATCAGGAACAATTGAGCCTTGCTTGTTCTGAGGTTTCTAGGCATGGGGGAACAATCTGCTTCAATTGAAAAGCTTACTAAACTGAGTATCGAATTTATGCTCTGTTTGGCTGGATGGTTTCGGTCTTTTGGTAATAGAAGCAGAAAGCGGGAGCAGTTTGAGGCATCATCAACCGCCAGAATACAGGTAGGTACTCCATACCAAACTGAGTAATTCAATTATATGAATGTTGGGTAAGTCATTTAAGCTGCAAATAGATTTGAAGAAAACACATATTATGTTTTAAAGCTTTGCATTCCTGGTTAAATGATTCAGAGCCTTACAGGTTAGTTTTTGCTAAAGTTCAAAAATGATTTGTACTTTTGTACAAATTTAAACATTTGAAATAATTAAAAAACACTAAATGAGCATTTTGGAAGCAAAAAAAGAATTAACCAATCTGCACAGTAGAGATAGAAAACAGGTTAACAAATGATAATTTTCCATGGAGTTGTGTAGAAGGGCAACAAGGACATTACCCTTCGAAATTTTGGATTTTCATAGACGAGGATTGCAATAAAAAGAAATTGCAGTCTAGAAATCAATAATGAATTCAAAACTGAAGTTTGAACATGACAATGTTAACCCTCTTTATGAACTAGATGCAGAAAGGGCAAGAGGAATCCATAGGTTTTCTTTCATCTTTAACCAAATATTTGTGTCATTTTCATGCAATCGTGAGGTTTTAATATTTACCTTTATTTGGTATTTATGTTGCTCATAAGTGAAACCTAGAGGCAGAAAGGGCAAGGGGAATCCATAGGTTTTCTTTCATCTTTAACCAAATATTTGTGCCATTTTCATGCAATCATGAGGTTTTAATATTTACCTTTATTTGGTATTTATGCTGCTCATAAATGAAACTTTGCTTTATGTTCCTGAACTATGCAACCGGTTCCTTAGGCACATCTCAATTTATCGTTATATTGTTCAAGGTAACTTTCACTTTGTATTCAGTGCTACATTTTTAATTTTTTTTCATCTTGTAACCTTCCACGCAAAATTGACTGGCATGGCTTGCAGGTTCCATTTTCAAAGTTTGGACTATGCCATGGAGTTGTTTTATGGATGGATTGGGTTATGGACCCAGAAGAATCTATTGTGATCTCTACAAAACCAGGTTTGATATCCTCACATAATTTGTTTGATATGGCGGCTTTATAAATTTTATGTGTCAAAATTTCGTGCTACAAAAGTTGAGAGTTGTGTTGAGATGCTGAAATGGGCCTTTGAAATGAAAAATATTCAGTAAAATCGTGGAGTCTAAAAGGTGAATACAGAAATATAAATGAATTTTTGTCAAGGATAAAAAAATTATGTCTATATTCAAATGGAATTCATAATATTATGCATTGTGTCTCATAAATAAGAAATATACATGAATGTTTGTTAAAAATGGAAAAACTGTGTATATTCAAATGGAATTCATAATAATGTGCATTGTGTCTTCTAAGGGTTAACAATGCATGTTTCCCCTTGGTGTCAAGTTTGAATCTAGGAGGTGAAGTCCTCCTAAAGTATATTCATCTCCATTGATTAAGCAGTGAAATCATATATATCAATTTGATGTTTGACTAAGCTGTAACTTTAAAATTAAATTATTGTTATCTTTACCTTTTCATGGATCCTAAATCCCTTTTGTCATCTCTTTGTGGAATTTTGTTAGGTCCAAGACCAAGTTATTGGAAACAAGGTGTGAAACTTTTAAAGCACCCAATACAAATTGGAAATATCGACCGTAATCTAGATCCAGAGCATAGCAGCGGAGTGCCCATTGTTCCATCCTTATTTGCTTCTTCTATTATGTTAGAAGGCTTGTTTGATCCTTCTGATGGTAAATTAGATATAAAAATAGATTTTGTCAATTCCTAATGTAGATTGCGTCAAAAACTGCGAAAGGTATCTCATAGAATTAGATTGGTAGATCAAAGTAAAGGTTAACATGAGACTCATTTTATTAAACATTTTTGCCTAATCCTTTTGTTTATGTGAGCGAAGCATTGTTCCTTAAACCATATGTTCATTTATTTGACAATTCTTAAGCAGTTTCTTATTTATAAAACATGACATTCTTAATTTCAATTGTTATATTCCACTAAGAATGGTAATCGAAGGAATTTCACACGTGGCCCAAACAAGAATTTTGTTTTGTGCTAGTTTATTCCAGTACATCAAATACCTTAATTTAATTTAATGCAATAAACATATTGCAAACCATAAATTTCACTCCGCATTTAGTTCTTAGTGATATCAATGATATCATAACCTTGAACCAAGTGTGTGCATTAGTTCCAGTGAAAGATGAACCATTTGTGTGATTGAGTTCTAAAGAAATATGAACCACTGTTAATTTTAATTATGATGATTACTAGTCTTCTTTCTAGTTAATTTTCTTTGAGTTTGATTTAGAGTGGATTGTAAAAGAAAAATAAAAGAAATATAACGTTGCAAAGAGAACACAAGCTATAATATTGAAGGTAGAGTAATATAATAGAAATGAAATTTTATTAATGAATCAAATTGTAAAAAAATAGCAATATACCTAGCAATACAAATGGCCTAGAATGATGGTAGATAGTAATTTGCAAAAAACCTATATTAAGAAGTTGAATAGTGATGCCAAAATGCTTAGAAGAAAAAACCTTAATACTGTTATAGAGTTAGGGCTGAATCGGAACTTTGAGTTGGATGAATTTGAGATGTCCAAAAATAGGGGAGCCTTGCTCTTTGCTCCATTTTGGGTTTCCTTTAATCCTTTGGAAATAACATTCAAAGTTGGGTCCCAACCAATAGATTTAACAACCTTGGAAAACATATGGGAAGGCCTTGAAAAATGTGATAAAAATAATAACCCTAAAACTACAAATATTAGGACTATGGTTAGTGCTTCCCCCTTGAGTAGCAATAGTCCCTACTAATGCAAAATCTAACACTTTAGTGCAAAGCCTCACTAAGCATTCTGGATTGAGAGAAACAATGTGATTAGTAACCACTACCACTCAACAACTACTCCCCTCGTTTTTGTGGTTGGATACAATCCCTACATGTGAGGCTTCCTCGATAGATCTTAGGGATTAAGTAACCCAAATGGTCTTAGGCTAAATACCACCTAAGGGTTCTATTACAAGATTCACCCAAGGATAAAGATGCAATGATTAGGGTTTTGGGTGATTTAAGGTACATTTTTTAATTGAAATACTGAGAGGGGGGTGATTTCATATTTCTATTAGTATACATTTAACTTTACAAAGCATTAATCATAATTAGCATCAAAATATAAATCAACATCATTCAACAATTCATAGTATCAAAGAGAGTAGACACAATTTTTTAGGTGGAAACCCTTCTGGGAGAAAAACCATTAAACACTTCTTAGTATATGTCTTCAAAAGAATACATCAATGGGAAGCTCCAACTTCCAAATTTATTAGTTTCAATTGAAGGAGGATTTGACCCCCTGGTTTACAAGCTCCAACCTGAAAGATGCTCCAAAACCTTGTTTACCAACTTCAATCGGAGGGACACTCCAACGTCCTAGTTTACAGGCTCCAACCTGAAGGAAGCTCCAACTCCCTAATTTACCAGCTATGAGTAAAAGGACGTTGTGACACCCTGCACAAGCTCCAACGTGCCCTAGCACCACCATGTCACCATGAAGTATTCTCAAGCTCCAACTTGAAGGAGACTCCACTCTCCTGCCTTGCACCACCTCGCCACCCTAACGATAGAAGAGATCTGAATAAATATTGCCACAATCTCTGTCGCTATATCAACCTACAATCATCACTATCTGTGCCATACAATCACTACATTATGTGTTGCCCCATCAACAACTACCCCTGAGAAAATCTGACTACACAAAAGTGTAGTTGTTCAAGCTCTGCTCAACATACAAACTCTTACTACTTGTAGGCACTCAGCCAATACATATGAGTACCAGTAGCAATAATATAGATCACCAATACAATATGCAAGTCTCATCAGCGATGAAGTAGCAGCAATATAATATAAGCCTTAACTTCAAGATAGATCATTAACTTTGCCTAGTCCAAACTCTATTCTAACACATTACAATTGCCAAATCCTAGCAACACATCAAGAATTAGGTACTACACTTGATCACTACATCACTTTTGTTAATAACCTTGATGTCATTGAGCTTTAATCAAGCTATTGTAATCATTGTAACTGCAAGCTCTATCACAATCTTTCAAGCCTTAAAATGCATCCTCCTTAGTACCTTGATTATGGACTTTCTTCCAATTTTCAAATTGGTGAAAAACAAGTCTAGAAACCTTCAATAAAATTAGATTTTCTACAAATTGTTCATTGCGAGTTGTGCTTCTCCAAATATGCATCTTTCTAACAACAATTATACAAATTGGACTTAATCATTAGACTGAACTCAAGACTTCACATATAAAATATGAATGTCTCGCCAACCAAGCCATACAACAACAATTATTCAAGTGTCTTTATTCGTGAGCACACGATTTGATTTTCTCCACGGTGGTCATGCAACATTTGTATGCGAAGTTAAAACTTTGAGTTCATGAAAATAAACAAACATTTGAATGTACTTTCGGCCTTCGATATGTCACCAGGCTACAGACTTATTGCCAATAACGTGGCAGCTATGTTGTGCCTATGTGGCTTAGTTCTTCGGCTTGGCAATGTGAAAATTTCATCTATCACAACAATTGGAAATTATTTTTATAATTGTTATTATTTAATAATTTTTCTGTTGTCTGTTGCGGAAATTATCAAATAAATCACACTATGATTTTCACAAATAAACTACAAAAGAAAATAGCGTTGGAAATTGAGAAAATCTAGTGCAAACAAATTTTACATAGTTATTTTTGGACAAATGTTCCCAGAAAAACCCAATGTGGGAAAATCGTTGCAGCAATGAGGGTTTTTATTATTATGTAGCAGTGAAATTTTGAATACAATTTGGATGCTGAAAACTAGCAATCCATAGCAAGAAAATTTGGCAAAGATATTCCCTAAGTAACCTCGGCATTCACGTTGCTTGCAGTGGTGTTGTTTGCACTAGCGTTCCTGCACTCACGCGTTGTTGCACTTGTGTGTTCTTGCATTCACGCGTTCCTGCACTAGGAATAACTTAGCCTCTTGTTGCTTCCTCTCCAAATATGAAAATCTTCCTCTGGATCAATGTCCTTGCCCCTCACTGACATTGCATCCTTGTGGCTCAAACTCTATTGCTGCTAGCTCGATCTGCACAAGGAATTGTTACTCAAGTGTCTCATCTCCATCACCACATCGATCCCTTGTTATATCTTCCTTTTGGGGCTCCAACAACCAAAATTAAATCTTAATCAATGGCTCATATCATTTTTGGATCAATCTGTGTGAGTTTCTAAAGAATTCTTACCTTGACTTAATTAATTCTGATTAGTTAACTAGTTTTCCTAAGTTTAGACTCATGAAACATTAAAAAATAGGTTAATAATCTAATTAAGCCATCTCTAGGTGGAATTTCCAGAAACGATTTATGGGTTATGGATATCTCATGTATTCTAGCCTGTCCGCCAAATTTTGTGACTAGAACACAATGCTACAAAAACTAACACTCCTTAGCGAGGATTATGTTCTAGTGCTGCACATCCTACCACAACACCTTGTCTTTATACCATCTCTTGTTATGCTACTAATGTCTGGCCATACTGCCCACCAACCACTGCATAACTCTGATGCTACATCCATGTTGCTACTAACACTGCCATATTGTTGCCAACCTTGCATCTGTACTACAACTCCCTCTCATCTGTTGTTATTGTTGTAACTACAACTACTGCAACTAAGAAGCATATGAAATACTGAATCAATTGTGATGTATCTATCTCTTGAGTCTTGAGTGCTACTAGGCTTGGATTGTCCACTGGGAATTTGCATTGTTGCTAACTCTGCACTGAGCCTCTTGTTTTGTTGTCAACACTGCACTATGCTCCTCAACACTTGACCGCTACTAATCTGCAACTGTCACTCCATATCTGACTGCATCACTCACACTGATCCATCCTGCTACTGAATATTGTGGGCCCCTATAGCAAGGTAATGATCCATGAGGAGGACACCTCAAGGATCTTGCCCAAACTCTGCGACTATGAACTCTGATATACTCATACTACTATTGCTACTACTCTGCAGTTATCTCTGCATTGTTGCTACAATTACTGCAATAATGAGTTTGATCTCCCAAAATCCTAAAGCCCTAACTTCCATAGCTATACTCCCTCTGTGTCTTGATCTCCCTATGGGAAATCTATGTGCTACCTCCTGGAAACTTGCATTGTCCTCTTGTACTGGAAACTGGATTGTGTAGCTCTGCACTGGGAATCTTCTGGCTAGAACTGCACCTGCATACTACAAATGGGGCAATTCACATTGCTTATGTCACTGCATCTAGTTCTGTAATTTTCTCTCAGGTATTGACTACAACTAGATTTGCAACTATCTAATGACAGATTGCGTCTATTAACATTGAACCTGCTACTATGATATTGTGGGTTCCTGTAGCAAAGGTGATGGTCCTGTTGCAACAATCTAGAACTGATCTCGTTGATCTCCTTGTTGCAACTCCGTTGGACCCTGCCCATCTGGCGCACTGGAGTTTCATACTCCTCCTGGATTCAATGCCCAACTATCTCCTTTCAAGCCTAGTCCCTAGCTTGGATCCTTCGCTTTGCAACTCTCACTAGATAACTCATACTTCCTCCAACACTTATCCCTACCAACTGGAAGTCGATCTCTTGCCCAGATCTGGATTCTAGCTAATTCGTACGGTCTTTCTGTAAAGCTGCAAAAATTTGTGAAACTAAAAAACTAGAGATTATTGCTGGAAACATCCCTCTTGCTCGGTTGTTGCTTTGCTACTCACACTCCTTTCTGGAATGTGTAGATCTGCTAGCTACTATTGCCAATTTACAATGGAAAATCGAACTTCTAAAACTCGAAGTTCCTTGAGAGAAATTTTGCCTTTGTTGTGCATGCTTTTCTCTTCCACCCAACGTTGAATTCTCAACTGCACCTACTGCAAAACCCTTTGTGTCCATCCAAGAAATATGCTCAACGAAAATATGAGTTGTTGTTTCTCCCTCTGTTTGTTGGAATCACTATCCTAGGCAAATCGACTTTTCTGCCAACCTGCAACTGAAAATCGAACCCTTGCCCCAACAAATCGAACTGCCAAACTAAATACTTCGTAGCCTCTAAGAATTTCAACTTGCTGCTCTCTCTAATTAACGAAATTCCCTTTCCACTTCTGAGCTTCCCGATTGATCACTCATGCTCTGATACCATGTGAAAATTTCATCTATCACAACAATTGGAAATTATTTTTCTAATTGTTAATTTATTTAACAATTAATCTACCTTGCTACGGCAAATATCAAATAATTCACACTGTGATTTTCACAAATAAACTGCGGAAGAAAATAGCACTGGAAACTGAGAAAATCTAGCACACACACACACATAAATTTTACACAATTATTTTTGGACAAATGTCTCTGGAAAAAGCCAATGTGGAAAAATCGTTGCAACAATTAGGGTTTTTATTATTATGCATCAGTGAAATTTTGAGTACAATCTAGATGTCGAAAACTAGCAATCCACAGCAAGAAAATATGTTAAAGATATTCCCTAAGTAACCCCGACACTCGCGTTATCTGCACTCGCGCATTGTTGCACTCACATTTATGCATTGGGAATAACTCAACCGTTTGCTGCTACCTCTCCAGATTAAAAATCTTCCTTCAGATTATTGTCCCGCCCCTCACTAACACTGCATCCCTCTCTAACTCAAACTCTACTGCTACTAGCTCGATCTGTACAAGGCACTGTTTCTCAATTGTCTCATCTCCATCACCATGTCAATCCCTTCTTATATCTTCTTGGTGGGACTCCAACGACCAAGATTAAATCTTAATCAATGGCACAGATCATTTCTAGATCAATCTATGTGAGTTTCTAGAGAATTAGAACCTCAACTTAATTAATTTTGATCAATTAACCAGTTTTCCTAAGTTTAGACTTAAGAAACATTAAAAAATAGGTTAATAATATAATTAAGCCATCTCTACGTGGACTTTCCAGAAATAGTTTATGGGTTATGGAGATCTCATGTGTTCTAGCCTCTCCACCAAGTTTTGTGACTATAACACATCCAATGCTACAAAAACGAGCAGGCAAAGCTCCAACAATGCACAACACCACAAATTTTTAAGTCACACAATGCTTGGCTCCTTACGAAATGTCTTCTACTACAACTTCACACTTACTTTATCCAAAGAGTTGGAACACTCTTAGTGTTCTGGTGTAATATAAACATCAATGCAACTCACGAAAGCTACACACTTGTGGCTCTACTCATATACGCACAACATCATTTTACATTGGCTACAACCTACAATGCATTCCATCTCCTAATCACACTCTGTCTTTAGGGGATTATTGATGTAAGCAATGTACAGGAAGAGATCTAACGATGTCTGATTTGCACAGTATCCAACAAACACAGTGATTAGGTATTAACTGCAATATTGGATTCCAAAACGCATTGTGCACAACACCTATTCGATACACTTTTGAAATCAATGCAACATAGGTTGGGACTACCACAAAATAGATTTGAATTGTAATGACTTGTTTCATAAAGAAGAGATCTATATGAAGTCGAGTGAATACAATTTGTCCCTAGAACCATACTCCATTCTCGGGTTGGAACTTCGATCAATGCAATGAGGATTCTCTTATTTACACCATCGCAGGTTTACAAAGTATTTCTAGATCCATGTATCAGTGGACAGCAACGACACACCATCAACTTACACTTTCGCACATTCTCTCGGATTTCTCAATGTTCAATCCTTCCCATTAGAGTTATGCAGATCATTTAGCCCAAATCACATAAATACAATAGTGTTAATTGATTTTGTCATGTTGAGTTTGCTACGTAATAGTGGTAATTGATTATGTTCCATATTTAGAGCTGACACCAAGAGTTCTTCACTCTCTGCCTTGTGACGGTAAGGATCAGTGGACTCGGAAGCACGAATCCCTACATTCCTCTATGCAAATTCACAAATTTGTGCTTAAACTCTAGCATGTCTGTAAACCCTATCTTTGTTCATCTTTCATCAATCATTTTTAAGATTCTGCCCATGTCAAGGCCAATTACATACGAGAAGTTGTTTAGCTCATGGTCCCATTTTTAATCACCAACAACAAAAGATATGCTCAGCTTTACACATCACACAGTGTTATAGTTCTCAATTGCACATCATCGCGTTGGATCACTATATCATCTCTGAATTTTGCAGCATGCAACCCAACAGTTACCCATTTAGTTGCTCAAGAAGGTGTACATATTCTTCACTCAAGGATCTGCATTCATATATCTAGCAAACTCCTTTTCAATTGATCAGTCTTTCCTTTGATTTCACCCAATGTTGGCATGCTTTTACTGCCTTATTCAATGTTCAAACTTCTAAGACAAGCTCACCATTATATGCGAGTGACAAAACCAGACTACAAATCAATTATTTTAGAAGCACCATTTTGCTTCAAAAGATGATTAAGCCCAATGAAGAACCCATCATGTAGAGAAAGAAAAAGGGAATTTGTAAGTGCCCAAACAAAACCCCAAACGACAACTTGCTTCATATTTTCGTCGTTGTTCTTAGGCCACAGATATCACTTCTTCTTTATCAGTTTTTTTGCATAGGATCATCATCCAGATTGCTTGCCTTATGAAATGAGAATAAGCCTCCTTTTATAGTGATCAAGGAGGCTTCTAAGAGGGGGCCAATTGACCTTTAATTGGATTCATTTTTTTTAAATTAATTGGAGCCAAAACCCCATATTAAATTGAGGGAGTCTTTTTAATTTGAATTTTGAACCTCGCAATTAATAGAACCACAAAATATTTTCAATTTAAATCTTTAATGAAAATCCGTTGTGACCTCATGATTCGATTAATTTTCTAGCCATTAATAAATTTTCTAGCATTTTGGGAACTTTGACCATTGAAGGGGGGCACTAGTCTTTGATTGGTCATATCTCCTCAATTGTGAGGAGTTACAAGATATGCCATATGTCATTGGAATCGTCTTGACGAGGAGCTTCCAATGAAGGCGATCTTAGGAGAAAATCCATTGATCCTCGTCTACAATTTCACCAACAAGTGGGGCAATATGATCACTAGAGCTTCTGATTGATTCAATTAATAAACAAACATTAAGAATGTTCAAGGATGATGTTGGCATCAATGGCAACACCATTCAACACTTACAAGAGAGAAAATTCAAAGGTCCCTATGGTTAAATATAGAGGGCTTAGTTAGACCAAAAGACACTCAAATAGGTACCCAACATATCCAGTCAAGAAATTATAGTTTGTTTTCATAAAATAGGGTTTTAATCAGTAATTTTCAACATGCAAAAGTTTTATAACAACAATGAAACAAATATTAGATTTTATGATAAACAATATAAAGCTAGGGTTAATAAATGAGTAAACAAGAGAATAAATTCTAGCACTTTTTAATGGATGAAAACACATATAACCACAATAAAATCCCTACATATAAGCTCTAATTAATAGTTGAAAATGCATGTAAAATGATATTTTCACTTTTCCAATTGAGTGCATGCAAGTCCTAACCTTAGGAAAATAATATCGAAGCAAAACAATGGTGAAAAATGATGATTTTGTTGCGACCTATCCCTAATTTACCCTAGAAAAACATAAAAGATAAAAATTTAGGGTTTTGTTTTATTTAATTATGGGATTGGCACAAGAGATGAGACTAGTGCATGCCTCAATCAAGAGAAATTAGAGTCTAGGAGCAAATAAATCTATTGAAGATGATCAATGGAAGTGATTTCATGGAGAATGAGGAAGAAAAACTTATGTTACTCCATCCCTTAAACACTAGTGTCCTTCTATCTTCTCGGGAGATTTAAAGGAAGGAAGAAAAACCTTGCACGTTTTTCACTTCTATCTATCTAGCTCGTTTTTCACTCTCTAGACCCCGCACATTTGAATTATGGGCAATAGTTTCTGGGCAAGTCGAGTTGCAAGGTCGAAATGTTAATTTTTTCAACTACAGTCAAATTCCACTTTGGGTAGCTCATATGATGAAGATAATAATTGAAATAGATTCCTCTTTTCGAGAGGATCAAAATCGACCTAAAGATCACCTTGTTTGGACAAGCGAAAGTCGGTTTTTGAATTTATTTATTCACTCGTGTATATTGGGTTAGGTTGGCCCTAAGCACATGTTAAATTGGACAGGTCGGCCTCAACCCCAACTGGACCCTCATAAAAGCCTATAAATAGAAGAGACCTCGAGCTCATTTGGACACATGGGATCAAGCCATCTTCTACTCTTCTCTTTTGTCTTGGCTCGCACAGGTCTAACGGATGAAGTTCGCGCAAGGGTTTGAAATCACAGGGGTGAAGCTTGCACTGATCTAGGGTTTTTTGTTTCTCGGATGCTGGCATGTAACTGAGTATTTTGTCCCTGGACACTGGCACAGTATGGTCCTAAGAGCGTCCGGTGAGTCTTGGACGCTGGCACAAAGTGTTTATGGGAGCATACGGGAGGCTAGGGTTTCCGTAATCCAATTTGGTCAGCGGGCGCACACACAAAATGGTCTAGGGAGTGTCTGGGTTTCCATAGACACTGGTACATAAGCCTTATGAGAGCATCTACAGTTTGAGGCAGATCTGAGTATGTTTGACCCCAAATGTCCTCATCCAATTCACTTGGGAGCATCTAGATATGTTCGATACGTAGTCATCCAGATCTGTAGAGAGTGTCTAGAACTGTTATAGACACTCACATAGCCCCTCCTCCCTGCATCTGAGAGTCAAAGATGAGATTTCGGTATTTTGAAGATTTTGCTGAGTTGACTACAGCCCATGGCAACACACTACAGTCCTTAGAATCAGGGTTGTGATTATAAGCATGATTAGATATGTTTCATGGATATCATAGTTGTTTTGTTGCATAGGTAAAGTCATGGATCATTGTACTCTCTTTTGTTGAATCATTTGATGACGATCTAAGAAGAAGAAGATTTGCAAGGGTTTTCCCCATAGTGGGTTTTGCCCTGTTCTCGAACCAATCCTGGTGTCTCTATGTGTGCATGTTTTTCTTCTATTGTTCCTTTATGTTCTGTTGCATTGATGATGATGTTGTTATTTCTATATAATTGCATATGTTGATGAATATGGTGTAGATCTGAGTAATGTAATGATGATATGGGGTGAACTTAATGTATTGATGAAGAAATGCAATTATCAAAGCAAATAACAATGTAGCCCAATGAAAAATTAACATGGTATCAGAGTTGGTATGAAGAAAATCCATGGAGATCACCCCGATGATGACACCTTTGACGAAAGCAAGAAGAGGATGGCAGAGACCTAAAAGAATTCTAGGGTTTGAATAAAACCCTAGGCAACTTGATTATTAAGGTTTGATGGATTCTATGAGGATAGGGTTGGAGAGAAACCCCTGGTTTATGGAAACAATATGAGATATGAAACTTAGTTGGTCAATGTGAAGATGCTCAAGCACTTAACAATTTGATGAAGCCCTAGTAGGCCTAGTTGGATAACTAAAGGAAACATTGGTATATGGACCATGGACATTGATGGCTCTTGAAGGTTGGTTTAATAGGGAGAGGATCACCTCTCATTGAAGATAAGTATTTCTTAACTTATGATGCCTCTTACTTTTGTTTAGACTTATGGATCTGATGATTATGTTTATTGTTTATACTTCCTACATATCTATTTGAGTATATGGATGTTTCTAACCTCCTTGATGAGATGTGATGAGTGAATACTTCTTGAGGGTCATTTGAAATATAGGAAGGATGGCTAGAGCCAGAAAAGGTAAAGAGGTACTATATGAAAAGGTTACACAAGCTACCTATGTCTAATGAAAAGGTGCACAAGTATTTAAATCCCACCAAGTATGCATGGTATGTTGTATTTCAGCTATAACATTGATGGCTAGGTAAGCCCTAAGGTATGATGAGAATGTCTCTTTCTTTAATGGCTCATACATGCATATGAAAGCGACTTGGATATGTCTCCTATAATGCAATCAATGTTGAACTTTTTGATTTTCTTGAATTCTATGAGGCTATCTAATGTTGATACACTTATACACTTAATGATTGGCTAACATCCATCTGTTGGACATCTTGATCATATTAAGAAGGCTAGCACCTTAGCTCTAGTAAATGATACTCTTGATACTTGTCATGATGGATTTCACATAGAAGGATAGCTCACTGACTCTTATACATGATACTACTAGTAATGCTTGTGATAAGCATGATGAAAGCATATGAAAAGAGATATTTACACTCTTGTTGTTTTGGTAAAGTTTTATTGAATGACCTACCTTGATCTCATTGATCATGATAAGCATGGTAACTTTGTTGTTAGAGGTATAACTATGAGAATGATATTCTAGATCTTTTACTACATGTGGTCATATTGTGTTCATAATCTTTGAGATATGATGTTGCATCTATTGGCTACTTTGAATCTAACCCTTGATGAAATATTGATGTCATGATGTTGATAGCCTTGATAAATATATGTTTATGATCTAAGAGATTTGTTGTTGCTTGACTCTAGTAGAGACAAGTTGATGACACGAATGAAGATGAATGAAGTAGATCCTAAGTCAAGGAGGAGAATCCCTTCTCAAACTACTATTTGCATTTTGTACTGACGATTTAT
Source organism: Pinus taeda (assembly GCA_000404065.3). Lineage (NCBI taxonomy): Eukaryota > Viridiplantae > Streptophyta > Pinopsida > Pinales > Pinaceae > Pinus > Pinus taeda. Next base: position 150,303 of record APFE030719497.1, read on the forward strand.
TAGCACCTAACATTATTGATCTGCAGCAAAGTCTCAGATCTGAAGCTTGTACAAAAATTAGGATTTTTGTTCTGGATGCAAGCATAGAACTAGGAGATTTCGTCCCTGGACACACTCATGCTAAGACTTAAGCAGTGTCCAGGAAGCTAAAGATGCTCCCATGCTAACTTGAAGGGAGCGTCCAGGGGTTTGACTACATTTTACCATCATCTTAAGCATTTTGAAGTTGTCTGAACTCTGAATTAAGATGTCCCTAACATATTTTGCCACTGTCAATTGATTTCTAAAATTGTTGATCACAAAAAATGCAATATTGTGCATGAAATCAAATGTTCACCTGAAATATGCCAGTACCACATATGTGTTGTGGATAATAGCAAGATCTGCAAGCAAGAAAAGCTTGAATGTTTTCCATAACATGAACATGCAAACTGAACTTGTGTTTGCAAGTGACCGGGACATACATATATATATGTCACCATGTTTGTGCTATAAGAGATTGGCATGATTTAGCTTATTGATATATATGATCATTTTTTTGTCATGATGCTTGACAATAACTTTGAATTGATGATTGAGATATGCTTTGACTATAGATCTCTCTACAATAGCAAATTTGGACTTGGCCTGATGTCTAATGATTTGATTTGACAATTATTGATTTGCTCTGATGTCTATGCTATGGGCATAATGAACTAAGTGGGTATTCGAAAAAATGGTTTTGTATTGACCTTGTTCCTAGCACTATGGTTAAGGTACTGATAGTTGTGATTCAGCATGAAAATGGAACTTGCATGACTCATATTTGGTGTATGCATTTGCACCTAGTGACATAAATGACTTGTATAATTACGAGAATGACTTGATCAAGTTTTTTATTGATATTGCATGGTTGGTTACAACTTGTTGGCACAACAATTAAATGAAGTCAAGACTTGATATGAACTCTACCTGTCCCCTGGTTGAAAGAATTGATACTATGATATTGATGACTTTGATAACAGTTTGATCTGGCTTGTAAACATTGATAAGATGACTTTGTTGATGTGATGGTACAACATTGATTTATGTAAGGTTGATTATGTTGGCTTAGTAAAAGCATTATGGTTGCATAGAGCATTGCATGAAGCTAGCTCCCTGATCCAAATATATCTATATTTGATAGTTATCTAATGAAGTAAGGATGATGAGTTCCAAGTTATGGCTTTGATATTGATTATTGTTTTACTTACTAATGGTCTACTCTTGACAGGTGATGAGCCTCTGATGATCTAAGTAAGAGGGAGATGGCCTCTCAATCTCGGTATGATGTATCGATTTCTAGAATTTGGGAAAGAAATTCTATATTGCATAGCTATTGAGAAATGTTCTTGAATAATGGAAATGAAAATCCTTGGATACTCTAATTTGAAGTTCAATATGTTGTTGAACTTGACATGGCATCCAACAATTGATTGAAGCATTGATGTTTTGTCTTTGAACATCCATATATATATATATATATATATATACACTTGATGTGCATAGAACTTGAATAAAGGCATGATTGAGTTGTTTCATTCACATAGAGTTGCCACCAAACATCCTTTGAAATATATGCATGAGATATTCTATTTTTTTAGGATGAGATATTTCTCCTATAATATGTCACTGCATGAATGTATTGTTGATACTTGAGATTATTGTTGATGGGCACATTTGGATGCTGCTTTAGTATGAGATCTGTCATGATATCTTGGATGAGAGATCCATAGCACGACCAAGGTTCAATATGATATTGCTAGCATGGCTAGCTGTGAGGCAGGATGAAGAACCTCCTTAGAAGAGTTGTTTGATCATGATCTGGATATGACATGGATACATTGCAATGACATAGAGTGGGATCCGATTGGTAGAAAATCCCATATATATACATAGAGTGGGATCCGATTGGGAGAAAATCCCATATATATACATAGAGTGGGATCCGATTGGGAGAAAATCCCATATATAT
>APFE030719497.1:152491-166136 GCA_000404065.3 Pinus taeda
TTTGGGACAAGCTTAGGCTTGTGGTTGGCACCTCCTTGAGAGGGAGGATGATTATGATATCCTTTTGTGATTTATTTGATTATTTCTGTTCTGACATGATATTTGATTTGATGTCTTGTATGAACAAGAAACAACTTTTATTGAGACAAGTTGATACCAAATTTGAGTATGATAAGAGCAGCGTTGATTGAAGACACTGAGCCAACTCTTCCTCCCTGTCTGAGCTCCCAGAGTGAGGAATTGAGATAGAGGGCTCTTAGGGTTGAGGGAACTCTGGACAATAGGGTATGACCTCTATCTGTTACCCATAGGGTCGGAGATGTTGCTCCCCTATCTTCATAGGGTCGGAGAATGTTGCTCTCATGTTTGGTCCTTGCAGAGTATACCCTAGTTGGCATCATACCCACAAGCAAGGTTTGTCGGGAATACCGCTCCTTGTTTGGCCAACGATTGAGAGTGTACTTGGGGTGTACAACCCAAGTCTATTATGACGCAGGTGTTCTACCACATGACTATTCAGGGTCATCGATGGGAAGATTGTTTGGCAATAAGATGGGTTGAGATAACCCTATGTGATTCCAGGTTGAGATTGAGCTCCCTTATGTGATCTCAGGGTCGAGATGTGATCTCTTTTGTGTTTGGATATCTTATTAATAGATATGGGGTTGTAGATGTATAACTCACCCATGAGATTCTAGGTCGAGATGTGTTCCCGAATGTGGCTCCAGGTTGAGATGTGCTCCTTGATGATATGATATCTGATGATGATTGATGATGATATTTTGGGTAGTAGCCCACTTGCAGATTCCAGGTAGTAACCTGATAGATAGAGGGCAGTATCTTAAGCTCCCCTCTGGTAAGAAATTCTTCTTCTTCTAGATTCGAGAATGTTCAACATACAAGCAAGAATAATCAAGAGATAAGCAGGAATAAGGGATAGATGGAGATGTACATTGATGATTTGTGATGATGAGATACTTGAGGTGGTCATTGCATGATGACTACATACCAGAGAAAATTAGTGATGATACGTGGTGACACGTGAAGATTCCAGAATGGCATATTAATCAATGGACAAATATTGGCAAGTGGAATTCTCCCTAGTTGAGAGGGAGCGTTAATTTTTGCAATTGCGGTCAAATTCCCTTCGGGCAACTCTTATGATGAAGATAATAATTGCAATAGTTTCCTCCTTTTGAGAGGACCAAAATCGACCTAAAGATCACCTTATTTGGACAAGCGAAAGTTGGTTTTTTAATTTATTTATTCACTCATATATATTGGGTTAGGTCAGCCCTAAGCACATGTTAAATTGGATAGGTTGACCTCAACCCCAAGTGGACCCTCATGAAAGCCTATAAATAGAAGATACCTCAAGCTCATTTGGACACGTGGGATCAAGCCACCTTCTACTCTTCTCTTTTGTCTTGGCTCGCACAGGTCCGATGGATGACGTTCACGCAAGGGTCCGAAATCACAGGGGTGAAGCTCACATTGATCTAGGGTTTTTTGTTTCTCGGACATTGGAATGTAACTGGGTATTTTTGTACCTAGACACTGACACAGTATGATCCTGAGAGCATCTGGGGAGTCTTGGACGCTGGCACATAGTGTTTATGGGAGCATCTGGGAGGCTAGGGTTTCTGCAGTCCAATTTGGTCCCTAGACACAAGCACAAAATGGTATAGGGAGCGTCCGGGTTGCCATAGACACTGGCACAAAAGCCTTATGAGAGCGTCCAAGGTTTGAGGTAGATTTGAGAATGCTTGATCCCGGACACCATCTAGTTCACTTGGGAGCATCTAGATCTGTTACATACGCATTCATCCAATTCTGTAGAGAGCGTTTATAACTGCTATAAACTCTCACACAACCCCTCCTCCCTGCATCTGAGACTCAAAGATGAGATTTTAGTATTCTGGAGATTCCACTCAATGACAACAGTATTCAACAGTGTTCAGCACAATGACAATAGTATCTCACAATTGACTATAGTCAGTGACAACGCACTACAGTCCTCAGAATCAGGATTGTGATTATAAGCATGATTAGATCTATTTCATGGATATCATAGTTGTTTTGTTGCATAGATAAAGTAATGGATCATTGTACTCTCTTTTGTTTAATCATTTGATGACGATCTAAGAAGAAGAAGATTTGCAAGGGTTTTCCCCATAGTGGGTTTTGCCTTGGTCTCGGACCAATCCTAATGTCTCTATGTGTGCATGCTTTTCTTCTATTGTTCCTTTATGTTCTGATGCATTGATGATGATGATGATGTTGTTTTTTCTATATAATTGCATGTGCTGATGAATAATGGTGTAGATTTGAATAATGTAATGATGATATGGGGTGAACTTAATGTATTAATGAAGAAATTCAATTATCAAATCAAAGAACAATGTAGCCCAATGAAAAATTACCCTGAAATTGCAAGGCTAAGTTACAGGGCCAAAATTTTGGGCAGCTTATAGGCAACATATTCTAGGCAGGCCGAAATTCTAGGCAGATCTATGAAGGCCGAAATTTTGAAGGGTAGAAGTTTGACTTGACTTGGCTTGACTTGAGGGTTGTGGACCAAGTTTGACCATAACTTGTTGTTGTCATAATTTACTAGCAACATTAGATGTATCTCTTGTTGAACTGAAGAATTTCTCTAAGAAAAGGGTGTTGTGTTCCCCCCCTAGTGGGTTTTCCCAAGGTAAATCTTATGTTCTCTTTGTGCATTGTGATCTCTGTTGTCCTTATGCTTTTATGGTTGAAACTTGAATTTCTCAAGCCTAATTACTTAATGATAAACTAGAATTGTTAAAAGACGATCTATATCATTGGAATTAATTATCAGTTTTTCAGAAATATTGTGCTAGTATCTATTGCACTTGAAAAAGCAACACAACCATACATCACCATTTGAGACATATCTCAAAGCATAATCAATTGTACCATGTAAGTATCTCAACACATGCTTTTTTGTAATCCATTTATCATGTCTTGGTTCCACCTGGAATTGGTTGAGGGTGTTCATTGCAAAGCAAATATCCGACCTAGTATTAACTAAATACATCAAAGAGCCAGTCGAATTTCAGTACATGGATGGATCTATCAAATCTGACTCTTAGTCTCTCAACTTCTATAGATTACTTAGCATGGGACTTGCCATCGATTTACAGTCCATCATTCCAAACTTCTGTAAGATCTTCATAATATATTTTCCTTAACCAAGGAATTTTTCACCATGTTTCTACCATACTCCTTGTTGATGTTTGAATAATATTCTATATTGATATTTTTTTATGATTTAATTCTTTTACAGATTCTTATCCATGATTTCATCATCAAGCAAAATACATAGAAGAAATCAACAATATAACATTTAAGGTAGTAGGATCATAAAGAGACAGCCACACAAAGAACATAAGGATTTACCCTAGGAAAAACCACATGGGGAAAACTCAGCAACCATTTCAATAGAGAATTATTCAATTCAACAGAGGTACATCTTAGTCAACAAATAGGTCAAACCTAGTCCATCCTCTTAGTCAAGTTAATCTACCCACTGAAGTGTTTGATTAGGTCTGGATTGAACTTTTCCTTCTACCTTCTATAGAAATAGTCCTTCCAACAGGGATTTGATCCCTTCACAAAATTTATGTCCAACATAGATTTGACCTTCGTTAGAGAGACACAATTTGACCTTCCACGGAGATTCTTCACATCAGGAATTTGGCCTTCTTTCCTCAGACTTCGCTACCATAATCATTCATCTATTGATCTTAGATATGACCTTTCGCTGACCTCATACCTCTTTCTTGTTGACCTCAAATATGATTGAGTTTATTACCCAAACATAAGAATAAGCCTCAGAATTTTGTTGCCTCAGACTTCTATTATTGCCTTAGAAGGTGTGAACTTGCTTGGAGAGGGACAAATTATTGTATTTATATAGCTTTTCTTGGAGGTTGAAGGGGTGCGTCTACACTGGAGCCAACCTGAGCATTTGAAGGGTCAACTTGACTAGGAGGTCGACTTTATTTTGGAGCCAAAAATTGAACTTTTAAAGATTCAAATTTTCCTCTTTTACAACCGACATGAAAATCATGTCATTTTAATATTTTCCGTTTAACTCTAGCATGAATAACATGCTTACAAATACATTAGGAAGACTAGTCATAGTTACAAAATTCAACACTCCCTCTTAACTAGAGAGGTATTCATAATGAGTATCTAGATGTTCTCATGTTGACATAATTTCTTTATGAAAAGGTTATATCAATTCATCATTATCACCAGCATCATCATTACCAGCACCATTATCTAATCATCAACATCCACTAGTTTCCATATCTTGGTCGGCAATTGACTCATGGCACAACATCAACATCTACTAGTCGCCATATTCTGGTCTCATTGACACATGGCATACAGAATTTTCGGGTTCACCATCATCTTGGTCAATCTCTCTGACTTCTGGTGACACCCTTGGGACACACTCCATATGAGTAATCTGGTCCTCAAAATGTTGAGCAACTCAACCTTGTGGGGGGTACTAGGCAACCTCACTCAACCCTATTGGGGAGTAATCAAGGCCATGATGTTGCAAGACCTCACTCAACCCTACGTGTGGAGTAATGAAGGTCTTGGTAAACCACACTCAACCATGCCTAGGGAGTAATCTGGGTCTTGATGCTGAGAGACCACACTCAACCCTACCTAGGGAGTAATCTAGGTTTGAATGCTAAGAGGCACTCAATCAATCCACCTAGGGAGTAATGTGGGCCTCTAAGATCATTCTTTCTCATCCAGGTCAAAATCATTGACTCGGGAAGAATGTTCATCCTTTGTTGGACCATTCTCCTTATAGGTAGAATGTTAGTTCATAATATTATCATGTCATCACTCCATCTCAACGATGGGGGAAATCTCCACAAGTCCAAGCATGTCTCCGAGACAATTCGCTTAGTAATATTAGAGCCATACTGCTCTCTTGTTGTACCATGTTTTGGTACTAGGTCTCAAGGTGCCTCGACCTGTCATCAAGATATCATCTGCACCTGATCAAACAATCCTGCAAGTTGGAGCCATACTTCTTCTCAACTTTCCAACCAAGTTGCAATATACTCATCCACTAAGTGCAACATATGTCTACTTCTTGCTCATCCAAAAGATCATAATGAAGCCTCAACTGAAGAAATATACAGACTCTCTTTATCTTCGACACTCCTTGCCCAATGTGAATTCATGTAGTTGTACTTCTCTATTTGAGACATCTTTTAAACCATAATTGATTATGTCATGATCAACTGTACCATGTTGGTACTTTAGCACATGTTGATCTACATGCCTTGGCTCAACTGTAAATTGATCTGCTTCCTTCACTTGACCCATCATCTTGGTTACATCCGTTACCCTAGCTAGGTATTCTTTCTGAAATAAATCCTGCCATGGAAATCCTGATTTTCTCCCTCTTCCACAAGTGCTATCAACTATCTAGTCAATATCCTTCATCTTGAATTCTGAGGTCAACTCCCTCTAAAGCTAAAACAAGGGTTCTTGGAGAAGCCTTGACTTCTCCCTCTAGAGAAAATCTTCTAGTCAATGCAACTCCCTCTGACACATGAGCTCTTCTACTTTTGTCAGAAAAAAAAATCATATAGGATCAAATTTGATCCATCAATCTAAGTGTTATCAAATATGAGGAACTTGTGCAAAGCCTTCTCTATAGCATAAGATTTCTTCATACACCTCACAAGCTTGAGGTAGCTCTTGTGTACACTTCTTCTTTCATCAAAGAAGACGATATCTACATCCATCTAATGTAAAAATATATATATAATTTTTTAACATAAGTGTGCCTGACAAAATGTTCTTGCATAGCCTTCTCCCTCTTACTGAGGTAATCCTTTGCTTTGTACTTTTCTCAAGTCGTCTTCTACTGCATATTTCAATCACCACTGACTTCATTTCAACATAGATCAAGCCATATTTCAATATTCCTGATCTCTCTGCTCCCTTTGAACTCAAATCCCAACTAGGCCAACATCTCTCAACACAAATCCCTATTTATGGGACAGTCCTCTTGTCACAACTTTGCTTTGCTCTTCCATCTACTACCATAGACTAGGAAAACATTAATATATGTTGAAATATGTAACTAGGTTTGTTCTTCATAATGACATATGTAATCATGATTCAATGAAAAGAGAAAAATAAATTTATTATTGTTATTCTTGAGACATGGGTTTCATGCTCAAGGGAAATTTACTTCTAGGTCAAGCTCCCATGAGAGCTTATTGAGTTTACAAATCAAGAGAGTTATTGTGATGTATGAAAAACTCATTTGGGCATGTTACATATTGTAAAGAAAAAAATTATTTGATTCAAAAATACCCTCTAAGACCTCGTCATGTTGAAAAGATCAAGTCGGCCTAAAGCGTGCAATTCGACCTAACAGAAGGCATATATATAAGAGAGACTTCGACCTCACTTTGGACACTCACTTCACTCACACAAGTTCGCTCACAAGAGAGAGAAAGGTATGAATAAAAGAAGGATGAAGATTAAAGAAAGGGATGAGATTTTTATTTTTTTTGGGCTACTTCTCTCCACACATGCAAAAGGATTAGGGCACATATTGCAGAAAAAAGGACGAGTTGCAAAAGTCGAGTTAGGGCATCATCAAGGACACTTTTCAAGCCAAGTTCTATAGGAGAGAGAATCAACTCAAGCGAAGAGAAAAGGAAGAAGAATCTATCATTATTTTCCATACATGCAAAGGCTAGGGTTTTTACAGAAGATTTTACTGGGTAGATCGAAGTTGTAGAAGAATATGTTGGCAAGTCAAAGTTGCAGAAGAATCTGTTGGACAGGTGGAAGTTGCAAAAGAATCGGTTAGACAGGTCGAAGTTGCAAAAGAATTTGTTGAAGATCAAAATTGTAGGAGTTGCTGAGAAAGAAAGCTCGTTAAAGGACTTGGTCTTGGAGGTTCTTGGTCAAGGGTCATAGGTCTTGGAATTCATCAATTGAAGATTCTATAAGAAGAATAATTCTTGTCATTTTTCCTCTCAAGTGTAGAGGTTTTAGCCTTGGTTGATCTCCTACATCTTGTGTCCTATTGTCTCTTTGTTCTTTATGGTTTGGTAGTTGTTTAATGAAAAATACATTATAATAATCAAGGCATAGACGAATCTAATCAAGATAATTAAAAATGACTTCACAAGAAGTTATCAAAGTAAGAGAAATCACCTATCCTAGTTGCCATAGATTTCTCAACATGGTATCATAGCTAAGGTGACTACATCAAGGAAAGGAAGCTTAAAGAAGGATACTCAAGGGCCAAAGCATGAGGATATCATACAGGAAACATAAAGAGCATCAATCATCAAGAAGGACTAGCCCTCTCATCATCTTGAAGAAAGTAATTAAGACCATCAAAGAAGACCTCAAAACCATAGCTCATTCAAAGAAGGGTTATTCAATTGAAGCATTCTTGGAAAGTTTACAATCGCAAAGCAAAGAAGATCTCAAGGACCCTACCTCCACTCAAAGAAGGACTACACATTGAAACATCTTGAAGTCTCTACATCTAAGGAAAGAAAGAAAAGGCGTTGTCATCATCATCAAGGAGTCAAGGTGATCTCCCTCTTTTGAAAGGTCATTTTTGAAGGAAGACATCTTCTATTATCATCATCAAAATCAAGTAGTTATCAAGTTGAAGATATTGTCATCAAAAAGCATATTTACTTGACAAGTAAGTATCTTTATATTTATGACTGAATTTGCCATCAAAATGACTTGATTTTGCAAGGAAACAACAAATTGTTTGGGTCATCAAACTTTCTTGCATAGAAAAAGAGGATAGATTTGATCCTCATAGAAAATGTTGTTGAACATGTTAAGGGCTCAATCACTAAACCTCCAAAAGAAGAAGCTCAATCCTTAGCCAAGTATATGAAAGGAGAAACTAGGGCTTGAAGTATCTTTATAGAATCCATCAAGGATCCCCTCATACCATATGTTGCAAAATTGGAGATATCAAAAGAAATATGTGAAAAACTAGTAGAATTGTTCTCTGTAAGTATTGTTGGAGAAGTGATATCTTTTAGAAACGAGCTATACAAAATGAAGATCTCGAAGGAAGATGTCAAAAATAATAGACCAATTACAAGAATTGGGAGACTTAATGTTCAATAAAGAAATGACCACCATAGTGCTCAATGCACTTCCAGAGGAATGGGCAACTTTGCATCAAGAATCTATGGAAAGAAGGAAGCTACCCCATTCATTGAAATTTGGTCAATGTGTAAGATTGAAGAAACTAGGTTGAAGGCAAAAAGCGATGTGGGATCAAACGAGCAATTTCAAGCATTTGTTGCCATGGCTAGGAGGAAAGGAAAGTTTGGAAAGACCATGAAGAAAGGAAATTTTGGAAGGTTTAGTCCTCATAAAAAGAACAAGGATATGTCAAAGATCCAATGCTATGGTTGTCATGAATATGGGCACTACAAAAAAAATTGTCCTAAACTCAAGAAGGACAACAACAAAAGAGAAAGGGAAGAAGCCCATATCACCGAAGAAGTGGAAGAACTTGAAAAGAAGAAATAAGAGGAAGTGAGAGAAATCTACTATAACTGAGATAATCTCTTTCACTAAGATCTTTTTAGTTTTTGTAAATAATAGCTATCATGGCAAGAAGTATTGCAAGTATGATAGGATGCATCATAGTATAATATGGCATCATATTAGAAGCATACCATGGAAGCAAGATCTCATGACATCATTAGAGAAGATTGAAAGAATAAGCTGAAGTAGAAGTAGCAGCCATAATATAAAGGAAGTAGCTCATGATAACCTCATTGAAAGCATAGATAGTATATATGGTTAGAAGAAAGTCATCGAGCATGATAGAAGGTCTTCATAATACATCATCACCACTTGGAAGGAGCATTTGTAAGATGAGGATAATCAAGATCCTTTGTTGGAATCTTCATTAGAAGGTTCACCTCTACTTAGAAGAAGGATGCTATGGTGACAAAGGGATGCAACAGGTCGGGATGATTAAGTACTCTCAACCAAGGAAAGGAAGTTGTCGAACGAAGTCTAGATGACTAAAAGGAGAAAAGAGTTATGTACATGTTTAATAGATTAATTCATGTCATCATATAGTTGAAGGCAGTGTGTGTAAATGCTCTACCTCATGAGCCTGATCAAAGAAAAATGGATCTCTTCCTTTGGAAAGATGCATGAAGGCATGATTCACATATTGACAATATGAAATCAACATAATTTGTCCTCATATGGAATATGTAGTAGTTGACAAAGATGAAGGAACTGAGTTCCTGGGAAGAAATATGTGAAGAAAGAAAAAAGAAATCATGAAAGATGCAACTATGGTCACATAAGAAAAGGGAAGTCAACATCTGATGACTAGAAGAATCGATCATGACATCACCATAAGAGAAGAAGAAGACCATGATAAGGTTTGTAAAGAACAAGGAGACCCTTGGCATATAAAGTCCTGGAGATGTGTTTATGAATGTGCAGGATGTTGTAGGCAAGCAAGATGTGATGATGAAAGGCCATCACAAAAGGTAATTGTGATTTGATGTTCTTTTTTTTTATTTTTGAACAACGTCTGGATGGGTTGATACAGGGCTACCGAAAGAAGGTTGTAGATATCACCTACAACTAGCACTCATGCGGCTGGATGGAAGATCCTAAAGGAAACATGACTTGGAAGAGGTAGTAGTATGAAGAAAATCCATATGTGGACTAGAAGATCACTTTCCGATCAAGAGAAGGATGACATGATTGATATGGTTCGTGAAGGAAAGTGATGGATGGTCAATTCCCTACGACTTATGTAGGCTTCATAATGAAAAGGATGAACTTCATGTCATCAAAAGGAGTCCCACAAGCAGTTGAGAGTACCATGATCTCCACCTAGAGTTATTGGAAGCAAGTCCTTGGTTAAGAGGGAGCTTGGACAAGTCCTTGGATAAGAGGGAGTTTGGGTACATTCCTTCTATAGGAATGGGTATGTCTTCCCTAGTTGAGAGGGAGAGATAGACGCATCATTCTTGTTTTCATTGTGTGAAGAAAGAATGGAGGAATTGGTAAACATCTGGCATCTGATACTCTTTGAGGATGAGGTAGGGCATCCAAGATAAGAGTAGTCATAGAAGACCGATATTCTGTGAGGATTGGGAATCCAATATAATAATAGTCATTGAAGGACATACCCTGTGAACACACGGGTGGGGTATGTGCCTTGAGAGACAATGATGATGGTGTTTTTCATTCATTGGTCTCACCAACATTGTGCTTTGATCTTATGGAGAGATAGAGTTGTTACTCAAGACCTTGCTATGTGATAATGTTGGTTGATATAATGCTAAACAAATGGTTTACCAATTCGACTCTTCGTATGAGAATTTTTCATATTGAGAATGTCCAAATACCTTATATAAATTATGAATACCTCCCTAGTTAAGAGGGAGTGTTGAAATATGTAACTAGGTTTGGTCTTCATAATGACGTGTAATCATGATTTTATGTATTCAATGAAAAGATAAAAATAAATTTATTATTGTTATTCTTGAGACATGGGTTTCATACTCAAGGGAGCTTTATTGCTAGGTCAAGTTCCCATTAAGAGCTTCTAGGGCTTGTTATTGAGTCTGCAAGTCAGGAGAGTCATTGTCATGTATGAAAAACCCATTTGGGCACGTTACATGTTGTAAAGAAAATTTTATTTGAGTTAGAAATACCCTCCAAGACCTCATCATTTTGCAAAGATAAAGTCAGCCTAATCAAGTGGAAAAGTCAGCCTAAAGGGTGCAATTTGACCTAGCAGAAGGCCTATATATAAGAGAGACTTCGACCTCACTTTGGACACTTACTTCACTCACACAAGTTCGATCATAAGAGACAGAAAGGTGCGAAGAAAAGAAGCACGAAGATTGAAGAAAGGGATGATTATTATTTTTTGGGCTACTTCTCTCCACACGTGCGAAAGGATTAGGGCACATATTGCAACAAAAGAGGATGACTTGCAGAACTCGAGTTAAGGCATCATCAAGGAAACTTTGCAACTTGATCTCTCTAGGAGAGAGAATCAACTCAAGTGAAGAAAAGGAAGAAGAATTTATCATTGTTTTCCATTTGTGCAAATGATAGGGTTTCTGCAAAAGATTTGACTGGGCAAGTCAAAATTGCAAAAGAATGTGCTGGGCAAGTTGAAGTTGTAGAAGAATCTACTGGACAGGTCGAAGTTGGAGAAGAATCTATTGGACAGGTCAAAGTTGCAGAATAATCTGTTGGACAAGTCGAAGTTGCAAAAGAATTTGTTGAAGATCGGAACTGCAAGAGTTGCTGAGAAAGAAAACTCGTCAAAGGACTTGGTCTTGGGGGGTCTTGGCCAAGGGTCATAGGTCTTGGAATTCATCAATTGAAGATTCTATGAGAAGAAGGATTCTTGTGGGTTTTCCTCTCAATTGGAGAGGTTTTGGCCCTAGTTGATCGCCTACATCATGTGTCTGATTGTCTCTTTGTTCTTTATGGTTTGGTAGTTGTTTGATGAAAAAGACATTATAATAATCAAGGCAAAGAAGAATCTAATCAAGATAGTTATAAAGGACTTCACAAGCAGTAATCAAAGTAAGATAAATCACCTATCCTAGCTTCCCTAGATTTCTCAACAATATATATACCTGCAATCCTCACTAGGAGGTCATGGAAGAACAATTACAACCAAGCAAAATATATAAGGACAAGAGACTAATAATAAAAATAACAACAATAGTAATAATCAAGAAAGAGAGATATAAATACTTTTTTCAGAACATGCCATATCTCTCTTGATCTTAGCCTTCTTGCATCCAACTTGCAAATCAACCTTGTCCACACCATCATCATGGTGTAATTCTTCCCTTGCGAGAGCTAGTGTTTCTTCTTCCAGTGGAAATGTCCAATCTTACTTGATTAATGCTTCGGAATTACCAATTTGACTATTGGGTTTGAGCCTTTCAACCCAAGTGTCCTAAGAACATTAAGTTCTACAAGTTACACATCTTCCTTGAGATCACTTCAAACTTAAATATTAAAGAGGATCTTAGCCTCTTTTCTATTGTTCATAGGCTTTCTACAAGGTCCATGGCAACAAATTTTGTTAATGCTTTTGCAATTTTTTAGGCTTAAACATCCATTATTTTATAGCATCTTTGAATGTTCAATGTTGTGTGATTTAATTATCAATATGACAAAGTCACATACCAAACTTTGCACCTCAACATCTTAGCCCATATCATACTACCATATCCAAGGAGTTCAAACTAGCTCATGAACCTATATCATTGTAGTATGCTAGGAAAATTATCAATCTAAAAAACACTTCCATCTTGTCAATTGTGTAATGTGAATACTACTTAACTTCCGTTGGCTCAAAAAGGAACTTAAAAGATCATATATCTTAAGAATGATGATATTTCCAGGTCATCCATATCATATTTGAATGCACCCAAAAGTGGCTTATATGTTATACACATGGTTCTTTGAGAATTCATTTGATAATATGTAGGGAAATGTTTCCAGAACATTGACATAGTTCTCTAATGCACTTTGTTAAAATTGGAAACCAGGGCAAAACTTCATGTGGGTCATCTTATTCATGGTTGATAATATTTTTATTAGTTCCTCTCGTCGAGAGATGTAGGATTGATATAAAGATCATCTGATTCCGATAAGTATTCATGGAGATATGAATTTATTTTGATTATGTAATTATTATCAAGTTGACCTACAACTCATGTAGGCTTAGAAGCCCAACAGTCGCATCTATTCAAACCAACGTTGTGTATAAATATAGGAGGACTTTTCCTCATTTGGACTTACTCATCTCATCACATCTCTCTCTCCCTACTACGCAGAAAAGAGTCTCTTCTCTACTACACATAAAAGGGTCTCTCTCACACACATGTGAAGCCGGAAGCTGTTGAACCTGAAGCTGCAACTGCAGATCCAAAGTTTGACTAGCGTTGACCATCAGATGTCCTCCTTAGAACTGCGTTGTAGGTCCATTTGGATCTCCTCTGAAAGCCGCAACTTTTGGTGGTGGAATGAAGTCAATCCGATGGACGGTTTGCAAGAGAATCGACTGCCCTAGTTTGAAGGAAGCTACTGAAACTGAAGCTGCAACTATAGAAGTAAATGTTTACTTGCATGGACTAGAAGACATCCTCATATGAACTATGTTGTAGGTTCATCTGAACCTCCTCTGAAAGCCACAACTTTTGGTGGTGGAATCAAGTCAATCCGACGAACGGTTTGCAAGATATCGACTACCCTAGTTTGAAGGAAGTTGTTGAAACTGAAGCTGCAACTGCAGAAGTAAAGTTTGACCTGTGTGGACTAGAAGATCTCCTCATCTGAACTACGTTGTAGGTTGATCTGAACCTCCTCTTGAAGCCGCAACTTCTGGTGGTGGAATCATGCCGATCCGACGGTCGATTTGTGAGATATCGTCTGCCCTAGTTTGATGATGAAGTCGCTCATGTTGATGCTGTTGATCTAGGGTTTGCTACTGCTGATATAAATCAGATTTATTGTACTATTTCTCTCTGCTGAATTATTGAAGATAAAAGAAGATTTG
>APFE030719498.1:19582-73174 GCA_000404065.3 Pinus taeda
AGGACCTCCTTTTAATTCCCATGGCTTCAAAGACACGCTCCAGAAATATCATATCCAGCACAAAATGACTACACCATACCACCCCCAAGCAAACGGGTAGGTGGAAAGTACCAACAAGGTCATTGAAGCCATCTTGACAAAAACGATAAAGGAGAACAGAAAGGACTGGTTTCAGAGATTACCTGAAGCCTTATGGGCCTATAGAACTACTTAGAGAAATACAACAGGCTTTTCACCCTATGAGTTAGTCTTTGGAAAGAATGCCATTTTCCCTGTAGAATTTGAAATCAAAACCTTGAGAACTGCCTTAGTTGTTAACCTGGATTTAACTGATGCACAGACAGCCAGGTTGCAGCAGCTTCAGGAATTGGACGAGAAAAGACTGGAAGCCGTCCATCAAACAATGATGATATAGTAGCAAAGAAGCAAATGGCATGACAAAACCATCAAGCAGAAGCAGTTCCAGAAAGGTAATTGGGCTCTACTTTATGATTCTCGTTTTGAGAACTTTCAGGGAAAATTAAGAACAAGGTGGTTAGGACCATATGAAGTGGATGCTGTTTTTCCAAACGGGACGGTCAGACTTTTAACAATTGATGGGAGCAGAACACCACTGTTAGTAAATGGCTACCAACTTCGGTTATACCAGCGGCCGGTTTCTAAGGAAGATTTTAAGACCACCTGCATGGCAATAAAACAGTATTCCTTTCCAGGGGAACTTACTACCCCTCAAAGCACTTGAATTTTTATTACTTATGCAATTTTTTTAGGATAGATATTATGTTTTTAAGAAACTAATAAATCCTGTCAAGGATTACGATATTATATTTCAGTATTTTGCAGATTTTAGGAAGCCGAAAGACAAGAAGTTTCGAAGAGATTAATGCACGAACGTAGAATTCCCTATTGCTACAACACCATATTCCGTCGCTGCAACACCATCCCTGTTGCTGCAACACCATTTCTTGTATTGCAACATTATTTTCCGTTGCTGCAACACCACCCCCCGCTATCCAAAACATCATTCCCATTTCCACAATATCATTCCCGTAAGTGCAGCATCATTTCCTGACTCCCATCACTCTAGTACATTTCCCATCCTCACAACTTTTTCTTTCTGGTAATTCCCTATCACCAAACACCAATTTTGGTGTTCCAATACCATTTCCCGGACACAAAATACTCTTTCCCGGTTAAATTCACTCATGAGAATGAAAGTTATCACTGTAGCCCCAAGCAATAAATTACGATAAAAGATACCGCTCCTTATGACGACTATGACATCTGACTATCATTCTCGTCATTATCATTACAAATTACCGATATTCCCACACCTTCAAATCCGTGGTAATCATTGTGACTCAGCGGAAGACGAGATAAGACTTTTTGACGCAGCAATCAAAAAAGGTAAAATACAAGGTACGCATGTTTATCAATGGGCATTAAATAATAGATAATGCGGTGAAAGCTGATAGGACCATCAATTAGTTATATTTCCAATCAAATCGCTCACACGTAGAGGGGGGGAGTACCAAAGCAATTCCAATAATGATATACCACGCCAACTGCCGCCACCCTTAATTCTCCCGGTAATATGTAAAAGTCACCCTATCACTGCATGCTACCATTTGCGACGCTTTACTCTGATCTGAAATCGGGAGCTCGGCTCTGAACTTGGAAATTTACTGAGCAACAGCCATGGGAGGACCTCTTATCACATATGAACCCGCATCGACAGCAGTCCTGGAACTTTATCCGGACATTTACCAGATATTCTTGCAAGCAGGCTGGATAGAATATTTCAGGAGACTTCCGGACTTTAACGAGCAACAAGTCCTGGAATTCGTACGCAACTTAAGAGAGGGATTCTCTGTCGTGCAGGGAATTCAAATTCCAGTTACAGAGGAAGTAATAGCTCAAGCCACTGGGCTACCAACTAACGGTATAAGATGGTTCAGCAGGAAGCATTTGATTCTCAATGCGCAGCAGGATTTCTTACGACCAGGCGAGCAGATAGAACCTAAGGGCAGAGGAGTAGCACTGCGGTCGTTACCTCGACCATGGCCAAGAATTTCCGAATTCGTCAAACAATACCTGACGTGCGAGGGCCGCTACCAGGTAATCTACCAGCACGATTTCATGCTGTTAAATCACTTAAGAAATGGTCAATTGATAAATATGCCATATTATTTATTGGGTTGTCTTAAGAATATGTCACGATATGCTGTTAATGCGAAGCACCCACTTCTGTCCCTAAAACACCACTGGTTAATCTAATTGCTCATTAATAGAGGCCTGGCCTTAAATAACCAGCCACCCCCCATTCATCCCCCGCAGGAAGCTGAAATTCCCCAACCAGAAGATGAACCCCCTCAGCAAGTAGAGGATATGCCCGAGCAAATCCCCCTGCAAAACCCTCAGCAGGCAGAACGCATTCCCGAACAAGCCCATCAAACATCTCTGCAAACTGCTGAAAACGAACAAGCAGCAGAAGTAACCGCAGAAACAATCCCATCCCCCGAAAAGGCCAGTCCTTCCACCCCCATACTCCACATTTCTACTGATGACTCTGACGATGATATCCCCATTTCCCTACTTAAGAGAAAGAAGCATCAGACAAAGGAAACCCCACCAAAAAGAAGAAAAACTAGGGTTTCAGCCAAAACATCTGCTGCTCCGGCTACTACCTCTGAAATTGACCTGAAAAGGAAAATGCCCACATTTACGGCTTTCCTACCAAAACGAAGAACCCGGTCATCATTAGTAGCCAAAATTCCGAATCCCCCTAGTTCACCACCCATTACTTTAAAAATATGTACCCCCACTCGCCCCCAAAGTCCATCCCTTTCACCCTCGGAAGTGGAAATGCAGAACATTCGTGACATCATATGTTAAGGTAGCTGATACACAAGAACCAGCTGCCGACACCCAAGATAATAAGGATCGAATGGCTGTAACACAAGAACCAGCCAAGTCCCCAGGTGATACACAAGAACCACCTACGGGGAATATTGACCAGGATGATGAAATGCAACCCCCGCCTCCACTGGAGCCTACTGCCCCGCGAGATCAGCCCATTATATCTGCCTTGCAAGAGGAAATTGAATTCCTAAGATTACAGATTCAGGACTATCAAGAGGAGATAATAAGGATTAAAGAAGCATATCAAAAGGAATTTAGCCTGCATGTTTTAGCGCGAGTGGCCTCGGCAGCAGAGAAAAGTGAAGACAATGAGTATATGTGCGCCACTTGTGGCGAAATATATACCCAAGTAGGATACAAGATAGTGGCGGAACCAAGAGAGAATGTTGCCACTGTTGTAGATGACACGGAAAGACCTGCTGCTGCACAGACAGAAATATCACAACCCTCTGCTAGAATGGAAGGACCTGTTGTTACACAAGAACTAACAGGCTCCCAAGAGAAAGTGCACATAGAAGAACCTGTTGTTACATAAGAACCAACAAGCTATCTGGAAGGGAAAGATCAAATCAGGGAACCTACTGTAACACAAGAACCAGTAAGTCCCCTAGCAGAGACAAAAGCAGGAGAAAATATAGACTCACCACGGCTCACCCAAATTATTATGGAGGAAATTTTTACACAGAAATCAGCAAAGGAGCAAGAAGATACAAACCTACCCCGGCCTACCCCAGTTACCACAACACACAGTGAATCAGGACAGCAACAGGATGAGATACTAGCTGCAAACGAAGAAAAAGATGAGGGAGTATTCCAGCCTACTCCAACAGAACAAATTTTTCTTACTGATGCTTACACACAAACAGAGTCTCCCTCTGTTAATGATGCATGTATAGAAACAGAAAGCTTTCAAGCTTTGAAAGGAAAATGGTGTAAAGAGTATGAGCAGTCAAAGGGTAAAGCATTTGAACAGCAGAAAGGGACCTAGTTTAATCACGCATACAGAAACTGGGAAGCAATTGAGCAATGTAGGGCTCAATATAAAGAAATCTCAGAGTTGAAAACCAGGATGACCCAGATGTTCGGATTATTTCAAAGAATACTGGCTATGAGGAAGCCATCTTTTAATTATGCAACATTTTTAAGGGAGAGATTGACATACTTGCAGATAAAAGCTGTAAGAGAAGGGAGACCCTATCAGGTGGTCACAGCAGAACAGTTTATGCAAACTTTTGCAGAGGCACTTAATAATGACCAAAACCTGCTATGTGAGCTTTACCTACACAATGAAGCAGTATCTGCAGAAAGGGACAAGAATATGTTACCTGTGGTTGGTGACATACAGCTGAGAGCCTTCATTTCCTTCTTAGCTAACCAGCTCACATGGCAGAATGCCTTCGTCTCAGCCCAACATAATGAACAAAATTGTCTTCTGTGGATTAGGGCTGAACCACAGAATGCAGCTACTTTTATTGTACAGCACCAAGCATTGATAAAGAATTCGGATATGAAAAATCATCTCAGACAATTGCAAGCAACAATCCTGAAGGACTGTCAGCACTATTTGAGAACCAAAAGTGCCCTTGGTCGTTAGAGAAAATAATCTCTTTTGGGAAAACTGCCCCAAAGAAAGGAAAGAATATCATCCTTACAATCCAGTAAATTTGCAGGTAGCACTTACAAGGGTACCTTTTTATATTAAATGCATGCAACACTGTGCTGAGAGTTGGATAGGCTACAAGTTTAAATTTCCACTTTTATGGTTACCCGGGGAACAATATAAGGGTCAGTTTGGGTTATCTACTAAGGAGGAGGCAGTAGCATGGAGACAGATACAGACTGTCTGTGGTTTCAGAAAAAAGTTCGACGTCACCTCCTACAGCTATTGTCTCAGTAATTTACATTGTTCATCCCAGTACTCCGACTCGGATTCAGAGTAAAAAATTGCATAGGGACATGCAATATCTTTAGTTGGGGGGGATGTTAGGACCCAGAATTGACCAATTTTGACCTTATATTTCCATCATAATATTATCCTTTTTCAGTCATAAGCTATAAGTTTTGATCATACAATGACTTGATTACCCCAAGGTATGGAGTAACTTCTCGCATATCTATATGTTTAAGTGTTCACTGCATATTCATAAGTACCTGTGTATTTATCTTTGGAAAGCTAACTGAATTGCTAAGTAATTGTCTTAAGCCGCAAGAATTATAACCTACAGTTGCTTTAACACTAAAAACAACAACTACGCAGTTGCTGCAACACCAGAAGCAGCAACTGCGCAGTTGATATAGTCAGCAACAGATATTATCTAAAGCGGGTATTTTTGCACCAACTGAGAATCACAACGGCAACTATCTGAGACGTGATTGTCCAAAGCAAGAAGAACACAACCACCAGAATAGCACGGGGAATCGGCGAGAGGAATGTGCATATCCCAAGGAAGACGGACGAAGACAGTTATTAGTTGTGTAACAGTCTAAACAAAGAATATATCATTATATTGTTGCAACAACATCTCTGTATTTCTTATTTTCGATTAAACGGGTCAAACAGCTGAACCGTAACAATCTATTGTAATAGATGTCTCCTCTATAAAGAGGAGACATCTACATTAGTCAAGGGAAGTTTGTAAGAGCATTTTGAAAAACTATCAGCAATTCTGAACTTCACTGTATCTGAATTTTTGACGGATGAATAGAAGAACATTTTGAGTATTTAAGCTATTCTTCGCATTCTGGGGAATCTTGTGAGAAGGACTGGGCCGACCTTCCTCACAAGATTCACCCATTTACTTTGCTGTCAAGTGTGTAAGTGTGTGGTAGTTTCTCTTTACAGATACTCTGTTTTGGACTTTGTAGCATTACCTCTTGAAGTTCTGTTTTGCTAGCACTCTGTTTTATTAAGTTATTCGAATTGTGCAAGCGTGTTTCACCGGTGAATCTGAGTGCAGTTTGTGTTAGCAATATGATTCCAGGGGAAGGTGCTGAACGTCCTCATTTGGAGGATAGGGTCCTGATCCTCTGCCAACATAGCATCCATTTCCTTGTTTCTTAGATCTGTAATTTTAATCATTTTTTTTTTTTTTTTTTTTTTTTTTTTTTTTTTTTTTTTTTTTTTTTTTTCAGCATTGTGATAACTTAGTACTGGAATTAAGTATACTACAGCTTTCAATGCTTTTAGAATTTAAGTACAAACAGTACGCAGTGGCCTTTGGAATAAAAATACTTTCCTAGGTTGACAATTAATGTGGTACTTGATTGTTTAATTGATAAACAATTCAACTAGCCAACAAGCACCATATGCACACAACACTATCTCTAGCACCTTGTACATAATCATTGCATATCAACATGTACACACACTATATACATACAACACTACATGCACACAACATCACAAATGCAACATGCACAACATATACAACATAAGCACAACAATAGTACCACACATCCAGAACCACATTATCTCTACCATGTAACATTTCTTCTAATGTCTCTCTGCCATCCATGCTTATCCTAGCATTCCATAGACCACACGACTTCTATTTTTCCGATGCATCCCTTGGTATAACATGTCCATAATATAGACGTAATATAATCACATAATATCAAATCATAACCACATGATACTGACCTCGTAGATGTGTCAAACTACTCTTCCCACTTTATTCCTCATGAACCAGGAATCTCTTCATGCCATTCACCTATGTAAGCAATCATTCCTCCAAAGGGACGATTCTTGATGACCTTGTCAGACAATGACATACATACATACATACATACATACATACATACATACATACATACATATATATATATATATATATATATATATATATATATATATATATATAATATATATAATATATATATATATATATATATATTATATATATTATAATATATATACATATATATATATATATATATATATATAATCATTAGCATAAAACAATCTTCATCTTGTCATACAAAGACATACATACATACATGTATATATTTATAAACATCAACATAATCATGATTATAACATAATTACCGGATAACATAAGGTCTAGGTTAAGAGAAATTCCTTATTTGTGCACAA
Source organism: Pinus taeda (assembly GCA_000404065.3). Lineage (NCBI taxonomy): Eukaryota > Viridiplantae > Streptophyta > Pinopsida > Pinales > Pinaceae > Pinus > Pinus taeda. Next base: position 26,598 of record APFE030719498.1, read on the forward strand.
CATGCACAACATTGAGAACCATTGTTCCCAACTTGGTCAAACTATCTGACACCTTAGGTCCATTTACTTTACCTTTTCTGGTTACCTTTCTCATGATTGTCCTGTCATCATCCATTTACCATAATGGACCCAATCAATCCAAATGATTGTCATAGTCTTACCTTCCGCTGCGCTTACTCATGCACAAAACTTCATATGAGTCTTACATTATGTGTTGGTTACCACACAACTCTCACCAAGATCCATTAAATTTCCTCCTTCCCCAACTAATTCCAATGACACTCAAAACAATAAAGGAAAGACCAAGAAGAAAACAAGAAGAAAGCCATGGAAAACCAACAATGATACGACACCACAAACAAAGTGGCATAGCTTTGCACCAGAAAATCAAAATCGTCATTCAAGAACAACAATCACAAAAGACCAAAAGCACAAGACTAACAAAAAAACACCATGACACAATCCCAATGGTTCCTCAGGAAAGCTCAACCCAAGCCTTCTTTAGAATTTCATGGCAGTTTCCTTGCCATGCAATCCCCTGCATCATATTGCCATAAACACTTAATTGTCAGCGCATAAATAAACATAATGACATACTAGTTACCTTACCTTATTGTGCCAAACACGTTTCTTGCAACTAAACACATCCATACCATCTCTCAAGGGACTCCAATTCCCTTGATAGATCCACCAGCAACTAGAGACTCACTATTATACCTGTCAAGTACATTTTCATGACTATATCACATATCCACATAATGTCAGAAAAAATCAAGGTTAAGAAGACTTCTTGTATGTGAGGCACTAATTTTTCTGGAATTAGGCTTTCCAAACACAACCTAAGGAATTCTTTCCCAATTCCTTTCCTTTACCTTTTTACCTTGCTGCAATCGAGGCTTACTATGTGCTATTACATCATCCAACTATTAGTTATATAAACATATCAACTATTACCTTGTCATACTAATACCAAGCATGTTTCCTACAACTATTTACCCATGTCAATCACACTTTTCAAATATCAAGATAATCATATCTATCAATTTGAAATCAACCTTTACAATCAGTCATGTCACAATCCATAGTCAACACATAGTCATTAGACATAATGGTACAACTATCACCTATTATACTAAAGTACATATCAATTTTCTCAACACATGTGTTAGTAAAATCATCTCAAAACAAGATCATTGGAACACATACTCGTATTATGCAACTCATCAAACAATCAACCAACTTGCAAAAACACCATGTTAAATAAATTAACTAGATGACATGATAGGCACCAAACACTCAACATTAAATAGATGACATAAGCAAGAATGAAGCACCAAGTATACTACATAAGAAAACTCATACCTTAGTGTACCTCAGGGGAGACTATCTTGTCTGCACAATCAATCTAGTTAGCAAGATATAACTTTAAAACATGTCAACTCAAACATAAATAAAATCGTGATATCCATAACACTGACTAACTAACATGTTCACATCATAAAATCATAAGCATTTATTATTCATGAATAACAACCATGTGTGCAAAGTCATCACAAATATGTTGGCTCATACCTGAATATCATAACCATAACCATATGAATAGTCCATTCCAATTTAGCATGATACATATAACATCAAGATATTAATGTTATAACCCTAATCGTCAAGTTAACTAACATATAACAACAATCAGTTAACATATAACATGCTTATCAACAAAATATGACTTAATCATTGAGATAACTATCTTATAACAACAAAACGTTAACCTATAACATACTTATCAACAACATATAACATGATCATCAAGTTATCTAACATAAAACAAAATAACAATGCATACAACCACAAGTTACTATCATTCATGATTATCTGACACATGTCCATGTGACTATACTAATCAACTATCATCTATCATGTATGTAACCATAACATCAAAAACATGTACATAAACCTAATGTATATACACCTAATGCATACAAAAATACTTAACTTACGTACCTACATGCCCAACATACAACCTGTATGCAAAAAAATTCTTATTGCGAGGTTCAATGTTACAGCTTCACTTTGATCTTCATCTCCCGTTCTATCTCATCCAACACATTAGGATCAAAACAACCAATAACACCATGATCACCTAAATTTTCATACAATGACTTCATAAGGCATTTTTGACCTATTATTCATGCATAAATATAACCAAGGCTATACATGCCTAACAACTATATATATATATATATATATATATATATTATATATATATATATATATATTATATAATATATATATATATATATACATATATATATACATATTATACATATATACATATATATATATATATATATATATATATATATATATATATATATATATATATATATATATATATATATATATATATATATATATATATAATATATATAGATATATAGATATATAGATATATATATATATATATTATATATATAACACATGAGTGCAAAACCATATACACGCCATTCTACCTAGAGTCCTTTCATTAATGCATGACCATATTAACTACACAAACCATGAACTCATGCATGACAACAACAACCACCTCATGTGCATAAAAATGCATAATCAACCATACACACATGAAGACATACTCCACGACAACACCTTCAACCTTCACATGGCGACATCACTACAACCATGATCAACATCATGCAAATGCAACAAGCACATGGACTACTTGCATAAGGAACACATATGTAACCATCATGAAATCATGACCAATGCACAGCCCAAGGAGAGTGCAACCACACTTTGATACCACTCTGTAACACCCTCCTCCCACATATACCCAAGCAACTAGCTAGTTGGGATAAACATGAAACGAGAGGCCACTATGAGATGATTTGACCTTGTAAGTCATGTTAAGGAAGTGGAACTGATGGAAACACACCATACAGAAATTCAACATCAATTTGAGGACCCTCAAGAACCAATCCAACACTTCAAACAACTTTCATTGGGGTCCCACTAAACTTTTGGACAAATTAGGCCTCAGTTTCTCTCATGCTATAGGCATGACATCGTCCAGAAATTCAAAGTCACTCTTATAAGCTTACCTGCCAGCGACTAGAGACTAAATTTTTAGTGCTATGCTAACAAACCTGAGATTTGATCCACGTTTTCAAGCCCAGAGCCCAATTCACTGCCATAATTGAACCATCTCTTCATAATAGTAAGACAACATGGAAATGACAGTATTAAAGAAAATACTTGTTTAAGACTTTAATTGGACCCCTACTAGCCATGATAGGCATTTCGTCAAACATATCACGAATATGTAATCTACAGGTGTAAATAACATATATGAGCATAGGGGTCTCATACTTATATGAGATTCGTCATGAAGAATTGTTTCCTTATCACTTTAACTGAGATTCCATCCATTAGGTCATAGATACATTGTTCATTCATTTACAAGTAAAAACATGATGAGAGCCATACACATCTGCTATCATAAAACATATATATCACCAACATAATAGGGACAGAAATATCAATGAAGTCATTGTTAGATTCGTATACCAATACGTATCATTTTTCATGGTTGACATTGATAAGACCTAATATGTTCAAACCTTTGGCTGGTTGCAAAGGTGTTCCATATACTAAGAAAACAAAAAATTAAAAAATGAAAAGAGGGTATGCCCTAAAAGAAAAATAAAAGGGAAAAAAGAATGAAATGGTCGAGAAAAAGAAAAAAGAAAAAATGAACCCCAAATGAAAAAACCAGGAAAGTGTGCTAGTTCAAAATGCCACTACTGTTCCATTTTTGAAGAATTTTATTGTGTGCAGTTGGTTGACTCTTGCCATAGATGGATGGATGGCAAAACAACATAATCTTGGCCGAATTCATGTTTAAATTTCTTGTTTTAGAAATAGAGAATAAAAATTGTTCAAACAGTTTAAGCTTGGCAGACAAATAGCTAGGTAGAGAAGCAAAGGGTCTCAACAGCTGAATCTGAGCCCTTGGAAGAAATAAGGGCAGACTTAAATAGGATGGTAGCTAAAAGAAAAGAAAAGAGCAAGGGTTTGCTAGTTCAAATGCACCCAAGGAAAAAAGGAAAAAAAAAGCTAGGAACAATAGGCTGGGTAGGCAGTCTTGATGTTGCAGAAGCAGGTTCATGAGTAACTTTGTCTTGCAAAGGTGACGCATCTTCTTACCATCATCAACACCATGGAAACTATGTGGTGATAGATCAAATGATGCATGTCTAACTTCCCCTCATTCCTCCCCCATCAATCACTCACTAACCTCCCCTCAAGAGATTGGGATCTGCTCAAGACTCCCAAGTGCACTCCATTTCCATGAAAAGATTTAAGTAAAATGACATTTTGCTTAAAACAATAAGCCACATTTCTTGTGTAAACATTTGTTTTCTCCTAAGCCTAAGCTATTCAACTTAACAGGTAAAATACCCTCTCATTTCCCTAAAAGTCTAAGTTGTTTACTCTTTGACTTAGTGCTTTGTTCAAATACATGTTTCATATTAACACACTAACCTTATTATATTAAAACCCTATATATCTTTCCCCATGCCCATACTATGTAAATGCACATAAATCCCAAAAATTTTAAATATCCCGCCCCGGCCTTGATTACAAGCCATATGTTAATGATTTTAAAAGGGGATCCAAGGTTTATTTGAAACCCTGTGATAACCCTCCCTGTGCGCAAAAGAACTAAGCGATTTGTTTAATCTTTGGTTAAATAAATAACCAAACTCCACAACCCAAACCATGAAATAAACCCCAAACCTTTGAAAAATCATCAAAATAATGGCGGGTCCCCGTGCCATAACCCTCTGCCATGTTCGTCATCCATCAATCATTGGATCTGATGCCATAGATCGGATGGCCCGCAGCCATATCGGGACCCCTCCAGTGCCCGAACGATAGCTTCTAGGAAAATGGCAGTTTCGCCTCCGTACAGAATCCACGTGTCGCCCTCCCGGTGCTATCGCGACCCCTCCACCCAAAATAGATTTTGCTCAAAAGCGGTGTGGGAAATACCGCTTACTGCACACCCCCCGCTGACCACTCATGCTGATGTCACCCCCTCATCATCGCCGCGTTGTCCACCACGTCATGTCCGAGTCATCTGCCACCTCATCGCCAAGTCATCCATGTCGCGACAAAACCTCACGTCATGATGATGTCATCACAAAAAAGTGCCAAAAATCCCGTAAAGTCAAATTTTGTCAAAAAAATCCATGAAACAGTCATTTTCACGTATTTTCTATTGGTTGTTTTTATGGAACCTGTGCATGCCATTTACATCCAATGCAGTGTTCAACCATGTAGTCTGCCACCAAGCCAAATCAAGCCTGCAGCTCGGACTTCCAGCTCGTCCCGCAACCTGCAATTCACACAGTGAGCCGATAAAAACAGGTATTTACCTAAATCTTGTTCCCAAGCCCCCTGTTTTTAACTTTCCTCTGTAAATTTTCCAAAAAACACCCAAATTTAAGCTCAAATCATCAAACTGCTTTCAACAAGCGCTCCATTACCACTGTTTTTGTCCATTTTTACCGAAAAACTTGCAAACTTCGTTTTCCACTATGAGATTCACCCAGCAAGTTAAATTCGAATCGACTTCAGTCTGCAATTCCCTAAGAAAAGCCCCAGAGCCATTGTTTTATCTACTTTTACTACACAAATCCAAATTATACTTTGAGAATCACAGAGAATTGAGCAAACATGGAAGCCCCTGCACCTGTGGCCCTTAATGTTGCACCTCTCAATGCTCCACACAAATAATTGGAATGGTTACCCCTAGCTGACAGGGATTTCTAGATTAAAGACTTAATTGGCCACAAGTCTCACCTCCAAGCCTTCTGTGAAATTAGAAACAACTACCGCAACAAAGCTGATGTCTTTGGAATTTGGGAGTCCAATATGCCCATGTATTACCTTCCTTCAGTTAATGTTTTCCTTGACCTCATTCACTAGTGCTATGCCAATTATGAGCCTACTCAAAGAGCAGTGATGACCCCTTCTGGAACTGTCCTATTATATATTACCCCTGAATCTATGAAATGCTACACTTCAAGCCCACTTAGCCTTTGACTCCTCTTTCCATGGGATTCTTGCTTGATCAAGGTGCCAAACTGCCAAGCTCAGAGATAACCAGAATAGCCCAGTTGTTTATGAAGCCAAATTGTCAACCTCGGCAACCTCCTCCTTATCTAGACTCTTGGTTTAATGAAGCAAGAAAACTCCTTCTTGACATGATAGCTTACATCTTGGGATACAAAACTAGTGAATTTGTTGATGAAACCTCTCTGGTTCTCTTATCAATATTCACTCTAGGACAACCACCTGCTGTCAAATATGATTATGCCACCTTAATTGCTGATAAGATGCATGAGAAATTCATGAGCCTGGATAGGGAGGGAGTTTTCAAATATACATCATACATATATCATCTATTTCTTTACTATCAAACAGACAACTTTCAATTTCCTATTAAAAAATTGGATTTCAAAGGAGAGCGAAGGTCTGTGATCTTCTGGACTTAAGTCTTCCACTATGTTCAGGAATCTCCTTATACCTACTGTGAATTCATTGATTTGTTTATACATACAGCCTCCTCACTACTGATGAAAAGTCCTCCAGCTACTCTCTGGTGAAATGCAGAAAATTCTGCAGCTTTCCAAAAGCTACAGCATAGATGACTGGTACTTTTACCAGAATCACACTGAAATCCGAATATATGGCTATGAACTATGCCCCTACAAGCTACCCAAATTTATGCCTATGAGGCTGTTTACACTGGAGTACTTCAGGCAGTTTATCCAAGAAGACCTAACCCACTTTTGCAGTGCTAAGAAAAAGGCACAACTCAAAATAAGAAATCAACTGGGCCCTTTTATCTTCAATAAAAGAAAAGCCTGGAGAGAGGCTGATAATATTTTAGGGAACCAACTAAAGTTGAAACAGAGTTTCTATTGGGCACCATATGACCCCAATCATTTCATAAGTTATAGGAAAGTGAAAAATAAGTTCCCAGCATATGTTCATTGCAAGATCCCTGAAATCTAGCAGTGTGCTAATAAAAAAGAATGGGTAGAAGGCACATTAGTGGAAGAAATTACTGAGGAAGAAAGATTGGAAAAATCCATGAAAGAGCTTGAAAAAATGCTTGACCTGGACTCTTTTGGACAGGTATCCTTCAAGCTACCCCAACACACAGGAGGTGACACATCTTTTGTCGGGACTTCTCAACAGCCATCACAAAAGGTCAGTACAACATCAACTAAAGGCAAGGAGGTGATAAACATGGAACAACAAACAATGGCAGATCAGCTTGCTACATTAAAGGAATAGGGTCAAGGGCAAGTTCCCCCAGCACAAACCAAGGCATCAGAAGTCCCTGCACTACAAACTCATCTAAATGAGGAAAAAGGCAAGAAAAGAGATAGAGAAGAAGGTACACCTATTAGTGGACCAGTAGAACAGTCAGGGGAAAAGATGCAAAGGCTAAATCCTTACTCTGAAGAGGAATTCTTAGAATAAACAACAGGAAACCTAAGGGGTGAGGGAATGACTGGGCAACAAACTTCTCTAATAGTGGGCACATCAGCTAGCTCATACCAACAAGAGCTAGAGAGGCAGCATAGTGTGGAAGTTTCATCCACCAGGCCCCAATGCAAGCAACAGAGCAAGCAAGGTTCAGATATTAAGAGAACATTCACTGATATAAAGGCTAAGAATGAGCCAATAATAATCCAACTTTATAATCAATTGCTGAAAATGGCCCCCACTAATCAACAAAGGTTAATGTCAACATATGATATTCAAGAGGGAAAAATGACCCTTAGTCACTTTAAGCCCAAAATGCAGCAGCCACAGTCAGCTGCCAATTACATCAGGACCAATCTGTAAGTTCTCTTCAAAGACACCCATCCAATGGACCAGATTGAATTACATAAGAAAATCGGAGAAATGGTGTACCCCACCTTGGCAGACAAGGCATTATTAGCTCACAAATTGCAAAATTCATTGCACAACACCTCTGCTCAATTAGAATTGGAAAAAGATTCTTCATTAGCCAAGGATAACAGGATTAAATCCTTGGAAGAAATTATCATTGAGCTGGGACATGATCCCAAGGATGCCAAGGGCATAAAGGCATTGATAAAAAAGAAGGAAGAAGACATTGCAGCCCTGAAAAAGCAATTAAAGCTGCCAATTGCAATGCATCCACAAACCACAAAGGTTGTGTAGCAAAAATAAGAGGAAGACATAGTGGATTCTCTAATGAAAATGAATCAAAGACTAAATGAGACAGAGCAGGAATTGGAGAATGCATTACAGGAAAAGCAGGGAGTGTCGACTTCCCAGCCATCTCAAACAGCTCCAACAGCTACAACCGCTCCTTCTACAGTTACAACAGCAGTACCTCCCACCATCCCAGCAATAAGTACATCAGCCACAGATACTTCAGCAGTAGCAACAACAACAACACCAGGTACCAGCATGAGCATAGAAGAGCTATTGAAGGCAATGGAAGACTTAAAAATCCAATTGTCAGAGCTAAAAGAGGCCAAAGAGAAATTGGCTAAACTAGAAGTGAGTTATGATAAATCAAAAATGACTCTGGCAGAAAGAACAAGAGAGGTAAAAGCATTGGAAAACAAGGTAAGATCCTTAGAAAAGGATATTTCTCTTCACAAACCTCTAGCATAAATCAAGAAGATCTTGTGGGCTAATATTGGGCAATCCATCACTGATCAATGGAGATCAATACAAACAATCCATGAGCAAATTGACTTAATAGTAAGAGCCCAAGAAGAGATACAAAATGCCAGGAATTTACTGGGACATATGCCTGAAAAGGCCAACACGCTAGTACAATTTTTAAATACCCACACCAGTGAAGAACTAGCAGCATTGGATATCAGGGATAGGACAGACACCATTTTGATAGTTAAAAGAGCACTGACCATGAGGAATTTTATACAAACTCTGGAGAGAATGCCAAGAGATGCAGATAGAAATAAATGCTTTTATAGAGAGGTTTGCAATTGTTATCACTCAAGTTGTTCCCCAAAACTTGTGAGAAAAGGGAATACGGCCGAAGTAACCACTAACCAATCTTTTAGATGTAATTTATAGCCAAAATTCATCCAAAAAGGGCTCTCTCTATATAATTTAACTTTGTTTATTTGAAGTTTTTATGCTAGTTATGATGTGCAGAGGTTTGTTTTAAATGGGTTTGGATGGTGATTTCAAACAGAGGTAGGATGCAAGTCTGAAAGAGTTAATTCCATTGGGCAATGGAGTCTATGAAGATGGACTGTTGAGTGTGTTTATGTGATGATAGGCAATACTACATAGCAAGATAATCAGTTTGGAACAATATTGAAAGCTATTGATTGATGGGATGTAGGCCAGGGGATAAAGGGCAGTCAAGGATCCTTTATCATGGTGGCAGAGGGGAGGTGCTTGAATATTTTCAAGGATCAGTGAAGAATTCCTTGACAATGTTCAGAATGAAGGAATTAGTAGAAACAGAAGCATTTAAGAATTTCTATTTATGCTAATTGTGAAGAAAACATAAATAACAACAGGGATTGAACACAGAGTGTATTTAAACAAGTTCTGGGCTATTCTTTTTCCCTGTTGTTGAGATTATGAAACATATATGATATTTGCAAACACAGAAAACACAAAACACAGTTAGAATAACTTATTGAGCCAAAGAAATCCATAGGAATTCTGTAGCAGAGTCCAAAATCATCACATCCACATTTAGAAGGTCCAGCAGCAATGCATTTCAACGCCCTTTGTATTAATAAATATCTGAGTTACAGTGCAGTTCAATAGGAGAATCACGAACCCTGAATACATTCTTTGTGGGGGTATTTATATAAAAAGAGAGTTTACAAAATATCTTGAGGATAAGATAAGGAGCAATAACTTCCTTTAGCTACTTTGTCAGAGAAATAAATGCAGAAATAAAGGTAGGAGTTATTGTGGCTGTGCTGGCTACTTTAACTGACAAGATATTTTAGACTTTTCACCCAGGAATTCAGCTGGTAGTTATGTCCTTGATTTGATTTCCTGCGTTGCTGACCTGATTTGTTCACCTGCTCTTGATTCATCTTTAATGTGTCCTGATCCTCGCTTGAGCTCCTTCCTTCATATCTGCCACATGTCTTGCTCTTTGACGAGGTGTACATAGGCAAAAAGATCCAAATTTACTTAGGAAAAACTTCCAGCATACTTTGCCACCACTGTTCTCTAGGCAACTGATGTCTTTGTATTTTTACAGGTATTTCATCAACATCAGTATACCTGTAAAAATTAGGCTTGACTTCAAAAAGATGATTTATTTCATGTTCTATAAAAAATAAGTTCTCCAATTTGTCATACAAGCTCTGTCCAGAAAGAGGTCCTGTGTCTTCTGAGCTGCTGGATGATGCAGTGATCTGATTTGTTACATACATGTTCATCCAATGAGCATATTGTTGATATGATAACAGTTTTTGATTGCTTGTTACTAAACTGGGTAGACCCTTTTGCTGCAAGTTTATGAATTTCTCTGTGAAGGCATTAATATCCATCTGCATCTCTTGACACTTTCTTTCCAAAGTCTGTATAAGATTTCTCATTGTTAGCACCTTCTTTATTGTCAAAATGGTGCCTGTCCTATCAGTGATCTCCAAAGCTGCTAATTGTTCCTTAGTATTGGTGTTCAAAAAATTGATGAGCGCATTGGCCTACTCAGGCATATTTCCTAATGATGCCCAAGCCCTTTGAATTTTCTCTTGTGCCCTTTCTATTAATTCAATTTGTTCATATATTGTCTGAATTGATCGCCATTGGTCAGTAATGGACTGGCCAATCTTGGTCCACAAAATCATTTTAATGTCTGCCAGAGGTTTATGCAAGGTGAGATCCTTTTCCAGTGATTTCACCTTGTTCTCTAGGGCCTTCACCTCTCTGGTCTTTTCTGCCACTATTATTTTTTATTTGTCATAGCTCACTTCTAGCTTGGCTAGTCTTTCTTTTGTCTCTTTGAGCTGTGATATTTGAGCTTCCAGCTCTTTCACTGCCTTCATCATTTATTCCATCCTCATGTTGGTCTCAGGCTCTGTTGTTGTTGTTGTTGTAGCATCTGTAGTTGTTGTACCTGTTGTTGATGCTGGCTCAGTGGGAGGGTCTGCTACTATGTCTGTGGGGGGAGCATAGACAATTGTTGGAGTTGTTTCGGGTGGCTGGGAGGTTGACTCTCCCTGCTTAGTTTGCAATTCCTTCTCCAACTCTTGCTCTGTCTGCATTAACCTTTGGTTCATTCTCATCAATAAATCCATGACATCCTCTTCTACTTTTTCTTGTGCTAGTTCTGTTGTTTGGGGATGCATGGTGATAGGCAGCTTCAATTGCTTTCTAAGGGCAGCAATATCTTCCTCCTTCTTTTTGATCAATGCTTTGATGCCCTTGGCATCCTTGGGATCATGCCCCAACTCAACAATTATTTCTTCCAAAGTCTTTATTCGGTTGTCTTTGGCTAGAGAAGAGATCTTCTCCAAATCCAATTGAGCAGATGTATTACTCAATGACTCTTTTAATTGGTGGGCTAGCATTTCCTTGTCTGCCAGTGTAGCATAGACCATTTCACCCGTTTGTTTGTGCAATTCTATTTGGTCCATTGGGTGTATGTCTTTGGCAAGGACCTCTAGATTGGTCCTTATATAATCAGCTGCAAACTGTGGCTGTTGGACCTTGGGCTTGAAATGACTTAAAATAATTTTCTCCTCCTTGATGTCATAGGCTACCATTAGTCTATGTTGTTTGGAGGGTGTCATCTTAAGAAACTGGTCATACAACTGAATTCTTAAAGACTCATTTTGAGCCTTGATCTCCATGAATTACTGTTTGATGTCTGATGGTTTCTTGGCCCGTGACCTTGAGGAGGAGACTTCCATTCCATGTTGCCTCCCTCCTTCTTGTCTATGAGAGCTAGCAGAAGTTTGTTGGCTGATGGCCCTCTCTCCTCTTGTGCTTTCAGTGATGTCTTCCATAGTGTCCTCTTCAGGAGGATCTACCCTTTGCCTCTTGGCCTCTTGTTTCCTTGTTGACCCACTTGTAGGTGTGGTCTCTTCTCAGTCCCTTTTCTTATTTCTCTCCTCAAGAAGAGGAGTCTGCAGTGCTAGTACCTCTGGTGCTTGTATTTGTAGTGAAGGGGCTTGCCATTGACTATGTTCCTTGGAGGTAGTAGGTTGTTTTTCCATGGTTTCTTGTTCTGCAACTATCAACTCCGTGCCCTTTCCTGTCCCTGTTGTTGGTGTAGTCCTTTCTTGGGAAACCTATTGTGCAGTTGTGGCAGTTGATGAGCTTTCCCCAATTTCTTGTGGCTTTTTGAAAGACACCTGCCCAAAAGATTCCAACTCAAGAGTTTTTTCCAAATCTTTCATGGTTTGTTCCATTTTTTCTTCCTCAGTTAACTCTTCAACTAGTGTGCCCTCCAACCACTCATCTTGGTTGGCATACTTTTATATGTCAGGGATGTTGTAGTGTTCATAGGGTGCTAGCCTATATTTTACCCTTCTTACATTGATAAAGCCATATGGGTCATAGGGTACCCACCAAAATCTTCTCTTGAGTCTGAATGTTTGACCCAATAGCTCATCAACATCCTTCCATCCCTCTTTCTTGTTCATAACAAAGGGGCCTAACTGGTCTTTGAGTTTCAATCGGGCCTTTTTCTTTGTGCTATGGAAGTGACTCAAATCTGAATTGATGAATTGCCTGAAATATTCCAAGGCCAACAGTTTCATTGGCACATATCTGGGCAGCCTGTAGGGGCATAGCTCACAACCATATATCCTCAGAATAGTGTGATTCTGGTAAAAGTACCAGTCACCTATTTTATAGTTTTTGGAGAGCTGTAACATTTTTTGCATATCATGTGTCAGTCTGGGAGGAAGAGTTCTCATTAAGAGAGAAGAGACTGGGTATACAAATAAATCAACAAACTCACAATAAGAGTAGGGAGAGCTGTGAACATCATGAAAGATTGGGGTCCAAAAAATCACAGACCTCCTTTCCCCTTTAAGGTCCAATTTTCTAATGGGGAATTGGAAGATATCTGGATGGTAATATAAAAATAGATGATAGATATAGGAAGAATATTTGAAGATTCCCTCCCTATCTAACCTCAACAATTGGTCATGCATCTTGTTGGCAATAAACTTGGCATAGTTGTATTTGACAGCAGGGGGCTACCCTGGGGTAAAGATAGACATAATAACCAATATGGTTTCATCAATATGCTCACTTGTCTTGAATCCCAATACAAAAGATATCATATCAACCACTAATCTACCCATTTCAGTGAAACATGCATAGTGAAAAGGAGGTGGCTCCTTCGGCTGGCTATCTGCTCTCATGAACACTTTGGCAATTCTGGTTATCTCTAAGCTGGAGAGTTTGGGACCTTCATCCAGCAAGTACTTCATGGTAAGAGGAAACTGGAGGTGGGTTGGTTTGAAGTTCAACATCTGATTTATAGATTCAGGAGTAATATAAAAAAGAGTAGTGCCAGATGGACCCTTAACTGCCCTGTTTGTTGGCTCATAGTTCTCACAACAGAGGTGAATGATCTCACATAATATATTCATAGAGGGGAGGTAGTATCTGGGTAGATTTGATTCCCAAATGCCATAAACATCATCTTGATTTAAGTAACTATGTGTGAGCTCACAGACTGCTTGAAGATGGTTTTGGTAGCCTACTAGGTCTTGGATTAGATAATCTCTATCAGCCAAGGGCAAATGTTCCAACTCTTTGTGGGGTGCATTGAGGGGAGTGATGTTTAAGGACACTAGACCTTCCATGGCTAAGCTATGTTGCTTTTAAAATTGGAACTTTTGACTCTGTGCAGGTAAAATGGGCAGAACGATGGCTCTACGGATTTCTCTGGGATTTTCACCGTTGGAACTGGTTTGTTGGCTTCAATTTAGCTCTGTGGATTGAAGTTAGCTGGAGAAATAGGAGCTATGGGCTTTTTTGGCACAATGGGCTACAATTGTGGGCAAAAGACAACTTTGGGGGTTTCTTGGAGAGTTTACAGGGCTGAACGAGCTCAATTTTAGCTCACTGTGTGGATTTATGGTGAATTTGGCAGCTCAGACGCTTGTGGGGGATCTTTGGGCAGTAGCACAGTGTTCTTCTTTTCAATTTATAGGTTATGTGGCCAATTTTACAGAGAAAAGCAATGAAAAACAGGGTCGGGGGTAAATTGTCATAAATACCTGTTTTCTTGGTGGAATGGCCGATTTGCAGGTGACCAGGTGGGCCGAGGGGCCGAACTGTGTAATAAACTTGCTGGTTGGCGGACTTGAATGGTCGCAAATAGTGTTTTGCACGAAATTTTGCATGCACAAGTCGCTTGGAGAAAACTAAGATAAGTGGTAAAAACAAATGTTTTCACCCTTTTTACCCGAAAATTTTGACTTTGGCGAGTTAGGGGCGCTTTTTTCGAATGACATCAGCATGACATCATTTTGTCGTGTAGCGGGGTATGGATGCTGACATGGCAAGTGACGTGGCATATGACATGGCGGGTGACATGGTGGGTGACGTCATCAGGTGACGTGAGCATGACGTCAGCAGGGAGGTGGGCGGGTGGTAAGTGGTATTCCCCGCACCGCTTTTGGAAGGAAGTGGTTTTGGGGGAGGGGGCTACGAACACACTGGGTGCTTGACACGCATCCTCGGTACGGCAGAAATACCGCCCATCCCCCGAACGCTATCATTCGGCAAGTTGGGGCTTCCGAAATCGCCGACCACCGTCAGATCTGGGAGCGCCGATCGGATAGTTGGCGGGCGATGGAGGTGGCGGAAGGTTAGCGGCGGGAGACCCGCTTTAATTTTTTGTGATTTGTAAGGTTTTCTGGTGTATTTCGTACTTTGGAAAAGTGGGTTTTTGGGGGAAAAATGCGGGTTTCGGCTATTTTATTTAGCCAGAGGCCAAATAAGTCTCGATGGGCATGTGGAGGGTTGTTATTGGCCCCTGGTGGACCAATAACTCCCTAAATAAAAATTTAAAATATGGCTATAGTTAGCCAAGGGTCGGGGTATTAGTTTTTTAGGGATTTTTGTGTTTTTATACATAGTAAGGGAGGGGAATGTATATAGGAGCTATATAATAAGGTTAGTAGGTTAATATGATTATGTGGGATGGGTTTGTATGGTTTAGGCTAAGTTTTATAGAGTGAAAACTTAGGCA
The DNA here is from genome assembly GCA_000404065.3 of Pinus taeda. Taxonomy (NCBI): domain Eukaryota; kingdom Viridiplantae; phylum Streptophyta; class Pinopsida; order Pinales; family Pinaceae; genus Pinus; species Pinus taeda. The sequence continues at coordinate 41,878 of APFE030719498.1, forward strand.
AGGGGGGAAATGAAAGGATGACAAGTGGTGAAGTTTAGGAAACTTTGGTAAGATGGAATAAAGACTTTTTACACAAGAAATGTGGCTTGTTTTGCCTAGGTGAAACACATTTTCACTTAGCTTTTCCATGGGATGAAGTGGTCTAAAGGTAATGAGCAGATCTCATTTCCCTTGTGGGGAATGTTAGTAAGTGTTTCTTGGGAAAATGGGGAGGGGAATTAGTCATGCTCCATTTGTTTTGTAGCCACCTTGCCATGGATCCTTATGATTTTATGAGATGACAACTTGTTCCCAAGGAGCAAATTGCCCATAAACCATGCTCCTATACCATCAAAACTGCCTACCCAACCTAGTATAGCTAACATTTTCTCTTCATTTTAATTGGGTGCACTTGAACTAGCAACCCCTGATTCTTCTCTTTTCTTTTAGCTGCCCTTCTATCTAAATCTACCCTTATTTCTTCCAGGGCTCAGATTAAGCTGTTGAGATCCTTTGCTTCTCTACCTGACTACTTGCCTGCCAAGCTTAAATTGTTTGTGCAGACCTTTATTCTCTATTTTAAGACAAGTAAATTCAAACATGATCTAGCCAAGATTAGGCTGTCTGGCTAATCATCAACTACGGCAAGAGTTAACCACCTATACATAGTGAAAATTCATCAAAATATGGAACCTTTGCAGCATGAAAAGGATGAACATATTGGGAAACATGAAACCTATTGGTATAGGAAGCTAACAGCAATTTTGCAGGAAAAGGGTCTAACCAGTTTATTAACCAATGATCATAAGCTGATGACACATGCAAACTATGCTCACAAGGTAAATACATATGTTGCAAATCAGATCACAGCCTTGTCAAGCACTTCGGAAGAAAGAGCACTCCCCTCAAGACAGAGCCTGCATGACAGTTTGGAAAATCTGTTTTATATTGAACATGAAATAAAACATCTTTTCACACTCTAGCCCAATTTTTTCAGGTATATGGAAGCTGATGAAACATTAAGAAAATTGCAAAGAAACCAATTGCCAGGGGAACAATGGTGGCAAAGCATGTTGGAGATTCTATAAGTATGTATTTCATTTGTTTTCTTTTTCTCTCCTAGAAAAATTCAATGCCCATATCACACGCCATAAAGAAGAAAAACAACAGAGGACGAGAATCAAGCTGGAGCAATAGCGTGTTAAAGAAGGGTCAGGTACAACCGAAAGGGCCAGGACAGTAGCGCAAAGATATCATTAGAAGATAGCTACTAGCCGGCTCACTCAGCTTGAAAGTCAACATATCTGACCAACTAAAGCGGCCAACACAGAAGCAGCTACTTCTTCATTTATTTCTCCCTGTTTTCAAGATCATTTATTTCTCTTCTTGAGTTGGTAGAATGAGTTATTACTAGATATTATCTCTTTGAGATATTTTGTAAGCAATTTTGTATAAATACCTCCCCAAGTGAAGTATTTGGGGTTGGTGATACATTTCTCAGACTGCGTTGTAAACTCTGAAAATCTTCTAAATAAAAGTTGCTGGAATGCGTTGTTGCTGAACTTTGTGGATGTGGAATCGATGGCAGAGGACTATGTTACAGAATTACTGAATCATTATGTGGATCAATAAGTCTTTCTCACTTTTGTTTTCAGTTTCTGTGTCTTATATATCAAATATGTTTCATATTCTAAATAACAGGGAAAAATAATAACTCATAACTTACTTAACTGTACTATGTGTTCAATCTCTGTTACTATTAATGTTTTCTTCAGAATTAGCATAAGCAGGAATTCTTAACTGCCCCTGTTTCCCCTGGTTCTTACATCTTGAATATAGCCAAGGAGTCCTTAACTACTCTCTGGCGATAATCATTCACAATCCCTCTGTCAGCATGATGAAGGATTCTTAATTTCCCTTCACCCACTGATCCCATACCATCTAATTTCAGCCTATGAATTGTTCCATGACTGATTACCCTGCTCTGTACCACTACCCTGTGTCAAAGAAGCCATATCTAGCAGTTCATCCTCATAGACTCCATTAGCCCAATGGACTGAATTTCTCAAAATTCACAACCCTATTCTATTGAATGTTACCATCCAAAAATCAAACAAACCCTTGTACTTCATAACTAGCATAATACACCTTAAAACAAAGCTAAATTATAAAGAGAGAGCCCTCTCTAGATGCAGATTGGCTAGAATCTGTGTCCAAAAGATTGGTCTATGGTTACCTCGACCATATTTTCTCCTTAGAATTTTCCTGGGGAACAACCAGAGTGATAACAGTCACAACTATATACACCACATATAATCCATAAATATTCTCATAGAAATACAAGGATAAATAACCTTTCATTAATGATGTAAAATCCAAACCCGGGATTGGAATTCCGCGTTCCACTCAACTGTAGAAATGGATGAGCCAAATCTCTCTTCAACCATTCACCCCCATGCCATATTCCAAGCATGAATGTGAGATCTCATAGAAAACACAAATAGAAAAACATCTAGGGCTTCCAGAGGCCATCCACCTCAACCCATCAAATAGTCATTCCACCTCACAGTCAGACATCACCAAAACCATCATCTGATGGGTCTCTATCCCAATCTTCCAGGGCTCCAAAGCATTTGTTCCAACCCGACTCCCAGGACTAGGAACTCAACCCATGGTTGCTACTATGTTCTAGAGCATTTGTCCAACCAAGGGTCCAGGACTAGTAACTCAACCCACAACTACTACCGAGATTCCAGAGCATTTGTCCAACCAAGGCCTCTAGGACTAGTAACTCAACCCACTAAGGGATTCCAGAGCGTTTTTCCAACCAAGGCTTCCAGGAATAATAACTCAACCCAATTTTTTATAGGGCTTCTAGAGAATTTCTCCAACCAAGGCTACAAGACTAGTAACTTAACCCAATATGTTACAAGGTTTCCAGAGCGTTTTTCCAATGAAAGCTTCCATGAACTAATAACTCAACCCAAGCTAAGGATGAACTAATAACTCAACCCAAGCTAAGGAAACATGATAACCAACCCAAAAAAACAATGAAAGTAAACCACAATCACCATGGTTATATAGGAAATGGCAAGGATAGGAAAATCCACTATCAATCCAGGCAATCCTCCATGCCAGTGACTGATCATAACCAAGAAATCACATGCATGCCAAAAATAGTGAGGAAACATACATGCAACTCGGTACTTGCAAGAAAAACTATTGTACTTGCTGATCCCGATGACCTCTTACACTTTCCTGCTCTTCCTTTGCCTTCTTGCTCCAAAGATCAAAGTATGCCACACTGCCCAAGAGTGTTCCAAGAAAACTCTAAGTATCCAAGAGTATGAGAGAGAGAATAGAAGAGAGCTCCACCAAAACCAAGCCAAAACCTATCAAAATCTTGAGCCAAGAGCTTACACTTACTAAGAGCTTTCCAATTGATCCTCAAAATCCTTTTGAACAACGAGGCCTCTATTTTCTTCATTTTCCATTATTTTCCTTCATTTTCCTCCTCCATGCAACTTGTGGCCTTTCACCTCCCTTTTCTCCTAATTTCCATTATTTTCATAAATAAATAAAAATTATACCTCATGCCTTTCCAAAACCTTAGCCATTTCCTTTGTTAATTTCCTAAGACATAATAAACTGAATCAACCCCCATTAGGATGTTTCTCCCACCATTCAACTTGGAATACGTTTCCCATTTCCGCACCCTTATATATTTTTACATGAGCTTTTAACCAGAGTTGTTACAGAGAGTCGGCCAAATGTACAATGATGATTACTCCTTAGCTTTTCCCAAACCTTGGTAAGAAGGGGTCAAGTACTCTCGTGAAGATGAGCACCCTCCCAACAAACAAACTATGGAGTAGGCTCACTTGTTTAGGTACCAAGGTAGCCCACCGCAGTCACCTTATGTTTTTCCCTAAAAAGTATGGCCACTAAGGTCACCTCAAATCACAGACACCACTAGGGGGGTCATGGTCATAGACAACATGTTGTGTGGTCAGGACAACTGAGTCCCTAACTCAGCTCTGCTATCTACGAGGAGATCCCTAGTACATAGAATACTCATTGAAATGAAATCAAAGGTGGGCTACCTTCTCTTACACTTGTAAGAGGAGTGTTCTTGGATGATGCTAGTGTAGTAGGATTTTACTCTCATTAATGACACTAGTTTGAGTTTCAAAGTCTTGGGAAGTTTACTCACAACACCCTAAACCAAGACTCTAGCTTAAACTAATATGTGGGTATGCTAGAAAAAGAGTTGTTGATTAATTTTATTATGCAGTTGATTTTATGTGAACTTTATTAATGTCTTTGGATGGGGTATTGACATATGGAGTTTAGTGAGACTTTGAATCAAACCATGCAAGAGAAATGCTTTTAGATTTACATGCAATGAATAAGATTTATTACAAGGAGAGAGTAACTGTACGCCATCTTTGAAACCACAAACCATAATGCAGTCCTAACACAGGCAAATAAAAACAGACATGTAATGCTAAAAAATGACAGAACACTAGAAAAATCACTTTTCGTTTCTCCAAAATCAAACGTAATTAATATATCCTTCAAAAAGAAAAATGAACATGCATGAAACCAACTAGACAAATTTCACAAGTGTATATCCCAATATCATACCATAGGCAAACCTATCAAACACTATAATCCACAGAACTGGGTGGATGTCAGGAATTTGAGGTTATAACATGGTCTAGGAAGGCACGCAGGGCGTTAGTAGCAGGGCTAATGTTCTATCTAGGAGGTAGGGAAGTGTTATAGTGTTCTAGAAGGCACTATGAGGGTGCGTTACAGAAAAGTGTTTTGTAAAAAAGGTATAATCAAGGACTGAGAAGAGGTTGTGAATATTAGTATTGTTTTGGAAGTGCAAAAAGTGATCAGAATATAGATCAATAAGCACAAAATGAAGTGGAGAGAGATATATATCCAGGAACTAAGAGATTAAAGTTGTGAACAAAGAGTGTCCCCAGCGGAGTCGTCAATTCTACTATACGGATTAATGCATGGGTGGTGGACAGAAAACCATCTTAGATCTCCTTGAACCAAAGAAAGACAAAATCAAGGGAACTTCAATTGTTCAGAGATGCATGCAATCATATCATTTTAATAGAGGAATTGACAAAGCAATAGAGAAGGATTAACTGCTTTTTCCTTAGCGCAAATGTTAGGACAGGGTCCCCTAGGGTAAATTTTGTAAACAATTTTGTTATTATTAGAAAGTCTCTGCATTTTGAGGAGCAAACTGTGAAGGTCGATAGGAGTTAAAGGGGCTTTATGAAGGTCAAATCCCCTTAGTTTATTTAGGAGTTAAGTTGTGTTGTGACCCACCCATGGTTCGCGAACCATGGTATTGTAATAGAAGATGATATAAAAAGCAGTCATAGAGAGTCGTGAATGATATCTAAGAATATATGTTTGAATGATCTAAGTAAGAAGCATGGTTTTTGTACTTAGGCAAAGGGGAAGGCTCATGCAACTGTGTGCACGGAGACCTTGGCAAGTCCGCAACTAAGTGTGTAGGCCCTTGCAACTATTTGCGCAAGGTAGAAAGAGTCTATAATAGAAGATCTAAGCATAATAAAGAATACTTTGGAGCATTATCTATGTATTTGTATGTTACACTTTACTTCTAAATTTAATTTATGTTCATTTTGTTTACTACATTTATCATGAAACATACTTAATAGATGCGCAAAAGGGCTAGATCAGACTAATTACTTGATGTTATGGATGTTTAGAACAATCAGAAAAGAGTTTGAATATGTTATCTATTAGTTACTGTAATTTCTAGGTTTTAAGTGTTACTATTCGCAAAGATGGGAACAATGTCCTAGAAGTAACATAAATGCATCACATAGTCCTTTTGATGTAAAAATCTGGTTCTAGAATCCCCCAATACTGTCTCGAGTGAGACTGTAGCTTACGCTACGCAAGTTGTTTCTGAAAGGGCCTGTAGTGTAGGGTTTTGTTGGTTAACACAACTAATTCTGAACCTAGGTCCAAACCCCCTTAAGACAACAAATGGTTCCTTTGTCGAGACCAGGATCTATCTAAGGAATATGTTATGAGCAATAAGTAGATACCGACTAAGAAAGATATCGAAAAGTGGATCGATCAAAAGGTGCATGAATTTGCAGCCTAGGAAAATAGGAATCTGCACATGTTGAAAGAAGAATGGTTCAGTAGATACATGTATACAAAAAAAACATGAAATTTTCTTCTATTATTTTTCATGCAAGTTATACAAATGGTTGTCTAAATTGGCAAACAGTCAAGGTATGTGGAAGTTGGATAACCCTATTGTGTGGACTCCAGAGCTAGTGAGGCGCTTGGAAGGTTCAAAAAACAAGATCACGAGGGTTGTTGATTATTGGATCAATAGTATTTTGGGTGGATTCATTATTAAGACCACGATAGACACATCTATCAATTATAGCGAAGTTGAACACTAGTTTTTCAAAGGACTAAGAGGTAAGTATTTGAAGTCCTTGAAAACTTGGATTAAAAACATATTATGCATGAAACAGGTTAACAGTGGAAAAGTGGAAATGGAGGTTGGATGAGAATGTGAAGGGGTCTAAGACTAGGTGAATGAAGCTTGGGAGTGATGAACGTGGTTGGATTTGTTCAAGGATGGTGAGAGCAATGTTGCACACAAAAATGTAGAAATTAGGGCAAGGTGAGAAAATGTGGCGAATGAAGGGAATGAATCTGAGTTAGGGGGTGGAGCAGGTTGTCTAATGGAGGAAGGGTAGGTAGGGAGGTATCACAGGTGTTATGCACACTATTTTCCAAGACTAATCAACAAAGACTATGAAAACCCAAGATTTAGCTATTTTGACCTACTTTGACCTAAAAACCAGAAACACGATGAACATAAATTTATTGGCAGAAAATTATGCAAGATGACTATGGAAACTAGCAAGATCAGATTCTAAACATGCAAGTATAACAAGTATCAACTTTCGTAACTAAAAATCTAACACTAGCAATTGCATGAAGAGGCAAAAACAATGTTTTTGTGGCAGCGAGTATGCCTTGGTCTCAACTCATGGTCCCAAGGAGGGAGATATGAGATCAAGGATTGCTTGGTGGCCTTTTTGTAGGTATTTTCCTTCACCAAACTACCAAATCAACCTGAAGCACGAAAAGCCATCTCAATCATCAAAAACAACCTAAGTAACAAAGCAATATTTTAATCTAAATAGCAGAAATTATTTTAGGAATGTAGAAAAAAACATATAGAAGTACACAAAGAAGGTACTGGCACTTGGGTTGGGTCCAACCCCAAGAGCTATAGCCTCCTAAGAGAAACTCAGAGCTGATGCAAAATGAAATTGATATCCATTACTCAAAAAATAACCATGTCACAAAAATGTTTACATCAAAAGCTCGAAAATGAGCTGAAAGGAAGAGCAGCACTAAAGTGCGAAATACAAATGTTCAAGAGCTAAAATACCAAGGCTGGAAGCTTTCCTACTTATGCACCATGAGGACCTCCAATAGCCCTCCTTAACTCAAGGGGCTTGGCTGCTCAAAACTACAAGTAATCAACCACTTCACCAAAGTTGCTTGGCTGCCCTTGGAAATCATCTTTGGTGGGCTACTGAACTCCAAGCTGATGGTGGAGAACTTGAGGAAGGGGCCATTTAGTGCAGGAGACACCCTTCCTACTAATCCTCAGCCTTGTTTCCTCGTATCTGGTTGTCAACTGGCTCATAAATGCTTGACCTTGGTCCAAAAGATGTCCAAAAATCTGCAATAAGCACGTATTAGAATTCATGGACAAGTGACTATTCTCATTCATTCAATTAACATAAATATACTCAAAAGCATACATAAACTATGAATAATGGTGGGTTAATCGAGAATAATAGGCAAAATGAGCCCAATAAGTTACCCATTTTTGGGGCTCATCATAGGGCAGTGCCCTGGAAATTTTGGTTTTGGACCATATGTTAGGTTGGGCGAACCCAACTATGGTTTTGTGCATGATTTTCACACATGTTTTTTGGACGCGATGGTTTTTGGTCCATGGTATTGGACGCGATGGTTTTCGTTCCATGGTATTGGATGCTTCGGCATGTATAAATATGTATTGTAACATTGAAAGGAATATAATGAAAAATCAAGCTAGTAGTCCCGGTTTTGGGATCCAGTGGGAAAATCTCTGTGTATATGTGTTATGCTCTCACATTGTTTTTTTTCCATGTTTTATAATTTGTATGCAGGTAATTTGTTTACAGGGTTAAAACCTACAAACTTGTGAAGAAATTAGCTAGGATTGAGCCTCCCATCGCTTATAAATTGGAGGCTAGGCCACAATAATTGGGATTAGAATTTGTGCATTGTTATGTTGTTGAGAAGTTGGTGAGAGAGAGAGGGAGGAGCTAGGAGTTAAGGGAAGTCTTGATACAACAATAATGGTTGTAATCATTCTTCTCACATCTAATAATATAGATTTTCTCCTATTCTATCTATGTCATGATATTGATACCTTATTTTTGTATATCTTGATTCAATGGAGAGACTGATGTTTATCATTGATGCATGATAAATTCATATCATGTTATATGTTGATGTATTTTGTTAAAATTTCATATGCTATGAAGATTACTTGTTGTCTTTTCTATGTGCAGGTCCTAATCTGAGAGATGACTGAGGATCCTTTCTCTGTTACACTAAAGCTCCAGTGGATTTGCACTCAGGAAAAAGAAGGTAATCCTTCTCTATTGTTTTGTCAATTCCTATATTAACATGATATGCTTTCATGCAAACTCTGAATAGTTGCAAGTCCCTTGATTTTTGCTTCCTTAGGTTTCAAGAAACCTGAGAGGGTTTTTTTTCCACCACCCATGCATTCATCCATACAGCACAAAGATTTACATACATGGGATCTTGTTCTGTATCAAGGTTCACTTGTTCATGCCTCAATGTAAAAGTTTGGGTTTCAGTGTTTGGGTTCCCTTTGAAGTAGTTCTACAAATCATACAACTTTTCCAATGTGACAACTCATTTGGGCATCAAATTCCCCTTTGGCATCTTCATTTCGTCCTTTAGAGATTGAACATGTTCATCTTCATCAATACCAACCTCTTTAAACATGTCAAAATTCATAATAAACTACAATATCTATTCATGATCATTAAACACGCGGAAATTAGTTACATTATCTGGCATAGAAGGAATATAAATTATTTCAATATAAAATCCATACCTCAAAGGAGTAAAATAGGCTTCTATGTTAGCCAAGTTGTCAACTACAACGTTTCTAGATCCAAGGACCAAAATAATATTGAAAACTTTAAAATAGGAAATAAGACACCATACCTCTTATTGGTAGTTTTTCAAATGTGGAGATAAAAAATGAATAATGTTCGATACATGTCTAGTGATGATTTCAGAATCATTGATGACCTTGATACATTCTACCTGTGTATCTATAGCCTTTTTCAATCCAAAGGTTAGAGCCTCGTATTCAACTTATTATTGGTGTAGTCAAATATCAAGCGACATGAGATAAGGTTTTTGTTCTTCACTAGGTCTAACAAGATGCAACCTTCACCAGCTCCATCCTAATTTTTAGAACTGTCATACTAAAGATTCCAAATAATTTTATTTAGAAGAATATTATTGTCTACACTAAGAGTGTTTGCATCTACTATACAATGTTAATTTTCACCAATCAAAGTACAAGGAAGAAATTCTTGCTATTTATTTGATGGTATGGGTGACGGTTGTGCTATGCAGTAGCTAAGATTTGATACCAAGAATAAATTTTCCACAAGTTCATGAGAAAAATTTATAGACTCATTTGGTCATTCTATTTTGGTGACGATATACTTCATATGTGGTTCATTTTCCACCGTTATCAAATTATTCTTGCCTTTTTAAGGGATCCATAGAAGGGCCTAATCAATTGAAAAATATCCCTGTAGCCTCTCAGACTAGTCTTTGCTTGACAATAATCCACAAGCTTCAAATATATCGACTACTACGATATTGATGAATTGGTGAACTCTTGGATCAGATGACAATCAAATAAGCACATCATTAAGCTCACCAACAATTTGTACTTAAGTTCGATCCATTTGTATAATATTGGCATTAGTTTTCTTTGTATTTGTGTTTATTTTCTTGCAAACCAATAAAAGGCATGAATTTTGTTGAATCACCAAAGTCTACTAAACAATTATGCACATTGTGATTGAAAATATGAAATGTATGTGGGAAAGGTTGTGTTTGAGATATTGAGCTTGCTTCGATACTCATAGCATTAATGACAATCTTATTAGTGTTTGTGGATTTTCCCTGGACAACCAATACATGTATACGATAATTGGTTGATGTGGAAGCAAACTTAATTTGTGTAGTAAGTGACTTCAATGTCCTGAGCAACATCCTTTCTGTTGTGGAAGGTTTCATAAATCAAAGATAATGACATTCACTCTTATCATCTTCATATAATCAATCACATTGTATTTCATTTTTCCACCTTTAGTCTTATCCTTAGTTGAGTTGGTTGCAGTTGTAGTTGGACAAGACTTAGTAGTTTATTTGGGTGATTTTTCATTTTTTGTAATATTCCTCATTGTATCTTTGGTTGGTTGAATATTCTTAGTTTTAGGAGTTGAGTTTTTATTGCTAGTCCCATGGAGGAAGTATTTACCTAAGAATTTTTTTTTCATTCTCCTCAAGAGTAGGGTTGATTATTGATCCTTTACTTTATAAGTTGTAGTACTTAGAAGCTTTATCAAGTTCAGCCTCTCCAATCGAAATTTTTGCCACCATTTGAGTTTCTCTATCAACCACCACATCCCATAACAACATAATCGATCCTGCAGTAGAATCATCATTAGTGGGAGAGGATTCTTCTTCCAATATTTTTTTCAATTGATCTTCTGTGGATTGTTGGTCCAACAACTGATTGATTATGAGAGTCATAGATTTAATCCATTGGGGACATGTCTTGTCTAAATGACTAGCTTGATGATATGTGCAAAAAATGTCATTTTTGAACTCTTCAACATTTAGATTGACATTGGAACTTTGAGAAAATTTGGCTAGGGGATTATTGGTACATTTGAAAAAAGGTTTAAAATATGGATTACTTGAAGAACTTTTCTCAACACTTTTCTTCAATTCTACCACCTCATTAGTTGACTTATTAACCATCTTGATAACACTTTCTAGGTCATTGTTCTCCTTATTAGTAGGTTTATTTGTGGTTGATTGAAGCTTCTCCATGCTATAGTTTGATTCTTCTAGAGTGTGATGAACACCAATAGAACAATTTCCTTTTCAACTTCCAATTCTTTAGCAAAGCTCCCCATTAATGTAGCCTTATTTTCCATTTAACAAACATTGCTAAAGAAGAGTGAAGGGATGATATATAACATTCTATAGTTATTGTATCATGAGGAGAAACATTGGTAAGAAATTTGTTTAATATTGTTGTAAAGCATCGATTGGAATCCTTAAGCTTTTTTTCTTATCCATTTTCAAGGCACCTAACTCTCTCAATAGTGTAGCAAGCATTTTCACTTCAAATTTACTCAGAAGCAACCTTTGAAATTGATCCCAATTTGTAATTGAGCATGTAGGAAGATTATAATACCAAGTGGCAACTTTATTCTCAAAAATAAAAGGAAGCAATGTGCATTCCACATCTCCATGTTGAACATTCATTAATCTCAAGGCCAAGTAAAAATTTTGATAGTGGTATTCTGAAGTGGTAGGTTTCTCTAGGTCAAAATTTGGAAGAATATTTTCCAAATGTTGGGGAAAGTCATGTAGAATACCTCGGAGATTCAAGGCCCCTTAAGACATCCATGCATGTTTATTACTGACCATTTTATTATCTAGATGTTCTTCTTCACTCTTAGAACTGTTATGTTTACCTTTACCTTTAGGATTTTTACCACCTTGTGACCCTTCATATTCCTCATCAGAGGGACCAAACAAGTGAGGTCATTTAATATATTCTACCAAATATGCAAGAGACAAGTCAACCAAATCTTCAATTTAGTTGATAAATACACTGTATCAAGTTGTCAGTCTTCTAACAACATGTTTATGAGGTAACAAACTAGCAATAGGAAGTCTCCAGATTTTTGTGTAAGCATGGGTGAATGGTATAAGATATTTTATGTCGTCTTGTGAGACCATGTATAAATTCTCACTACTCATTGGAGGAGGAAATATTCATGGTTGGGAGTTTCAATGAGCTTATTATTATACTGAGAAGTAATAAGTTGATTACTATCTTGACCTGAGACTTGAGAATGATAATGATGAGGGAACCTACCAACCACATAAGGGTGAACCTCCTTTTAGCACCAAAAATGCTATTAACATGGATCAATGTGCCACTTATACCCTTGAGGGGATATTTGTCGTATGATGCCCCAATTAGACTTGACACCATTGGGATGAGAGTCCCATCAAGATTGTTGTCCTAATTTCCATCTTGTGTTGTGTGAAAGTTATATTTTAGACAAATGAGAGAAGACATGGGGTACCAAAATAAAGCCCTTAATGGAATGCAAGAGAAATCAACTTTATGGAATGATAAGATATTGATCCAGGACTTTAATGATAGCTCAAAATTCAAAGTGTTCAAAAGAGTGTCAAACCTAAATGACCAGATAGATCTCGTCTTCCTGATTCTGGCACCGTGAACGGTTCGAAAAAATGACACCGTATGAAGGAGTTATCGCAATTTGAAAAAGTCTAGTAAACAACAATTTCCAAGAATAAAATGATTTTTGGAAAGTAAAAAAATAATATTCCAAAGAATATTCCTTTGGCTGACCAATCAAGAGCTAACACGTGGCAAGCCCGAAGGCCGCCACGTGGCCCTGGAATGGCATGGTAAAATTTGGTTGGGTCCAACAGATCGAACCCGTGACCTTTGACAAGCTAAACAAGCATGCTACCAACTCCACTCTACATTGGTTCTTAACAACTAAGGGTTAAATGTGTTATTTATGTTGTAACGGGTGGAGGTTTCAGGGTTAGGACCATTAGCGGTCTTACCCGCAGCAGTCCCCATGAATTTATTCATATGCCGCCATTTGCCAACGCTAACCTCCAAGTTATGTAACCGCTAAGGTTAACTCCCTCACTTGTGACCACTGCAAACTTAAACATTAAATTTTGCGGGTAGTGGGAGTGCTTAGCGCTTAATTAATTACGGATTAAGCCTAACTAATCCTAGATTTGTTTAAAACACAGGTTTAGCGCTAAAGTGGTTTATGCCTAATTAAATAATGCTTATCGCTAATTAATACAGGATTAGCAGTTGGCACTAAATTTTTTGGATTCTGCTATTTTCGGGCATGCTTCCAGATTTGTCGACCTTAACTAGAGTTCTTCCAGATTTAGTCGAGGATCTCTAGGTAAAATTGCCTAAAGACACTCTAGGAGCAGTTTTCGACCTAAGAGAGTGAAATAAGAGGTTGGCTAGGCTAATTGAGGCCTTCTGAAGCCAATGGAACAGTCTAGAGAAGTTGAAGAAGCCATCTTCAAGGATATTTTCATCCAGGGAGATTTTGGAGCTAAGGGCCACTAGGGGTTGCACGCAGTTGTAGGAGCTACCAGTATATGTTCTCAGTGAACCAATAACCATTCCTGACTGTAATGAGCCTTCTGAATCCATTGCAAGGTTTTATGGAAGTATCTGAAGGCTTCTAAAGGCCAAGATGCTACAGGGAAATTTTAGGCAGCCCGGTGCCAATCGTGGAGGAAGGCTTAGATCAGGGATGTAGTGCTCATTTTGAGAAAATGAACAGTCTATTGTTGATTTCTGATATGTGTTGGAGACAACGAAAGAGGTTTCAAAGATAGTTGAAGAATTATGAAGGAGTTAGTGCCATCAAGAAGCTCAAGGAATCTCAGTTCACTAATTGAAGGAATCAAGTCTAAGGGATCTTAGATCTGTTTGTAGAATGATGACAGCCATGATAGGGATATAGATGGTTTTCTAAGCACATTGGTTCAGTCAATAACCATTGGAGTTGAATATGGAACTTGTAAAATAATTGAAGCCATAATCCCAAAGAGCCAAGTCAAATTGACAAAATCTCAAGGAGACGTAGGCCACAATATTCGGGTGAACTCCTAGATTAAATTTGTTGTTATGTGTTGACATTTATTTGTTGCATTATATGGCTGTTATGTGTGTCTAATATCAACAGAAAAAAATCAACTTAAATCACTTACACAGTTAAAACAAACAAAGGCATACACCTATTTCAAGTACTTAATTCCGCAAATGTCAACATAAGCTAGATCATATATTTGTAAGCTTTGGAGTGAGAGGTTCTTGTAAGCATAACAAGATATTAAACCCTCATTTCAGATCATGTGGTATCAGAGTAGGATGCTTGATTGACATAACAAAATATTTCTTGTTTGATTTGATAGGTGTTTAAACAATACAAAGGATTCTACTTCTTGATTGTTTGTAAACTGACCACTGTTTGAGTTTGCAAAGGTGAAGGGAAAGCTACTGATAAGATAAGTCCAGGAGAGGACAAGAAGGAAGAAGTGAAGGCATTCTCCTTACCCTAAGGACCTCAAGACAATCCTTGAAGCATAAGAGGGTTTGTTTGTAAAAGATTTCTTGAATAAGAATTTAATTCTACAGTCATCTAATTCAAAAATTTGTCATTAGTTCTTTGAAAGCTTTGAGAATCTTGTTGAAGTTATTTGTTCATTTTGAGAATGACAACTTCTACAATTGAGTTTTCCAAATCCTCCTCTTTCACAAGATTCTTTGATGAAGACATGAAGCGATATTTATTCATTATGATGGATATGGTGAGAGAAATGAGCATCGAACTTCAAGAGCAGTTGAATTCCATGAAGGAAGAGAAGTAGTTGCTTTCTAACAAATTGTAGGAAATGGAGGGACAACTTCATGTTGCAAATATGGATTTGGGAAAGATGCATGAGTTGGAGACACAACTCCTTGCTACAAAAGAAGCCTTAGTCAAGTATTCGCTTGAAGAATAGGTAAACAATCTAGTTTGTCTTCAATTTCCTCGAAGAATGTTTATGTTGGTTCTTTTGAAAAACATACAAGAGGCACAGGGTCCAAGTTAATGTCCAAAATGGGCTATGAAGAAAAAGGATTTGGAAAACATGCACAGGGTATAGTTGAGCCAATAATGGTTGAGAAAAGGCCTTAGTATTTGGGTCTTGGCTATGGACAATCTTGTGGAGAAAGTTCCAAAACAGTCATGAAGGTAATTGAAACAGTTCCTAGAAGGAGTTTCATTTTAGGTTCCTTACCTCAAGTTTGTAAAGATTGTATTCTTGGGGAATGAAATAGTTTGAAACATCATTTTTAAGAAGCAGGTGTACATAAGCATACATTTGAACCAAAAATCTGATTTCAATCACACTTATTTTGATTATGTTAAGCATGATAAATTTCCACATAAGCATTGGAAAAGAATTGCATGTCCCTTTTGTGGTTTGGTTAACCATAGTGTTTCTAGACGTTGGAAGAGAATAGCCACATATAGGAAAATTTTGAAGGAAAGAAGGCAAGGAGTCAAAGGTCCATTGGATAAGGAAAATTATGTTGTCAAGAGGATGAACATGAGTTGTACTTATTCCCATAAGTAAGGACATATTTCTGAAAGGTGTTGGACTTTGAATCCAACAATGCTTCCATGAAATTTGAAGAAAGTGGAAAAATAGTATGGTAATAATGGAAAGGAATTTTCCGCAATTGATGTGTGTCAGGATGATCCACATATCAATGTCGATGTGCATTTAAAGGAAGCACCTTTGGTGTGGATTGGTAAGAAATGGTTAGAGTTCTTATCCAATTAATGTCTTTTGATGTGAAAATAAATGTGTCACATCTATTTGCATTTCTTTGCTAATGGAATGCAAGTTGCAGGATGGAAAAGTTAAGTATGTAGACTCACATTATTGCAGAAAAATTATCTTCATTTCAGCTTTGAAAATACATATACATGTGATCTAGGATCTTTTACTCATGATTGTTCTTAAGAGAAAGTTGAAGAATCAAATACATGCATGAGAATGGAATGTATGAACACAAGGATGTTAATGATTTCGTTGTATTTGAACATGTATGTAATTGAGTTGATGGAAAGCTATCGACCAACATATTGTTTTGTTTAAACATGCATGTAATGTCATATCGACTTGGAAGAGTTGATCTGGTCTCCAAGATTGTAAAAGGGAGATACTGATGAAGTGTTTTATCTTTGTAAAAAAAGCATTAAAATTCTTTTTGTACATGCCTGACTTGAAGGGTCAAATGTTTGAAAGGCATAATTTTATTCAACTTGTGACTTAGTTGATCATTTTTACACAATACGTAAAGACATGATGATGATTCACATGATGTGAAATTTGTTTCTTTTGCTGGAGCAAGAATTTATGTCATCAAGTTGTTTTCTTGTATTTTGACATCGTCTATTGAAGAAGATTTGCAACAATAAAGGTTTCCATGGAAGTGGCTTGGAAATGTTTAGCTACCTTCTGTAAATTCTGAATGAGTTCAAGGAAGACAATTCTTAATAAGAGGACAAGCACATCCAGGAAGGGAAGTGTTGACTACCTTCGAGTTTTGGTTCAAAGGAACCAGCCATGCAAGCAAGTGTATGGAGGCTGAAAGAAGAGTGTACTATATTCTCATCTACTGTTCGGATCAGTATATCAGTCTTTTGGGGTTCAAAAGATTCCGAATGGGGAGGAGTGATCAGATATTGATCCAGGACTTTAGTGATAGCTCAAAATTCAAAGTGTTTGAAAGAGTGTTGAACTTGAACGAATGAATAGATCTCATCTTCCTGATTCCAGCGCTGCAAATGGTTCGAAAATATGACACCGTATGGAGGAGTTATCACAATTTGAAAAAGTCCAGTAAACTGCAATTTCCAAGAATAAAATGATTTTTGGAAAATATTAAAAAAATAATATTCAAAGGAATATTCCTTGGAATATTCCCTAGAATATTCCTTTTGGCTGACCAATCAGGAGTTGACACGTGGCAAGCCCGAAGGCCACCACGTGGCCTTGGAATAGCATGGTAAAATTTTGTTGGGTTCAATAGAATTGAACCATGACCTCTAACAAGCTAAAAAAGTGCACTACCAACTCTGCTCTACATTGGTTCTTAATAGATAAGGGTTAAATGTGTTATTTATGTTGTAATGGGTGGAGGTTTGGGGGTTAGGACCACTAGCTGTCTTACCCGCCAACAGTCCCCATGACTTTGTTCACATGCCACCATTTGCCAGTGCTAACCTCCAGGTTATGTAACCACCAAGGTTAACTCCGTCGCATGTGACTACAACAAACTTAAACATTAAATGTTGCGGGTAGTGGGAGCACTTAGCACTTAATTAATTACAGATTAAGCTTAACTAATCTTGGATTTGTTTAAAACACGAGATTAGCACTAAAGTGGTTTATGCCTAGTTAAATAGTGCTTATTGCTAATTAATACAGGATTAGTAATTGGTGCTAAATTTGGTGGATTCTGCTATTTTCGGGCATGTTGCCAGATTTGCCGGCCTTAACTGGAGTTCTTCCAAATTTAGTGGAGGATCTCTAAGGAAAATTGCCTAAAGGCACTCCAGGAGCAGTTTTCGACCTAAGAGAGTGAAAAAAGAGGCTTTCTAGGGTAGTTGAGGCGTTCTGAAGCCAATGGAATAGTCCAGAGAAGTTGAAGAAGTCATCTTCAAGGAGATTTTCATCCAGGGATATTTTGGAGCTCAGGGCCACTAGGGGTTGGAGGCAGTTGCAGGAGCTACCAATATCCATTCTCAGCGAACTAACAATCATTCTTGACTGTAGTGAGCCTTTTGAATCCATTTCAAGGTTTTACAGAAGCATCTGAATGCTTCTAAAGGCCAAGATGATACATGGAAGTTTCAGGCAACGCAGTGCCAACCGTGGAGGAAGGTCTAGATCGGGGATGTAGTGCTCATTTTGAGCAAATGAACAGTCTATTGTTGATGTATGATATGTGCTGGAGACAGTAGAAGAGGTTTTAGATATAGTTGAAGAATTATGAAGGAGTTAGTGCCATCAAGAATCTCAAGGAAGTTCAGTGCACCAATTGAAGTTATCAAGTCTAAGGGATCTTAGATCTGTTTGCAGAATGATGAAAACCATGACAGGGATATAGATGATTTTCTAAGCCCATTGGTTCATTCAATAACCATTGGAGTTAAGTATGGAACTTGTAAAAGAATTGAAGCCATAATCCCAAAGAGCCAAGTCAAATTGACAGAAGCTCAAGGAGACGTAGCCCACGATATTTAGGTGAACTCCTAGATTAAATTTGTTGTTATGTGTTGATGTTTATTTGCTGCATTATATGGTTGTTATGCGTTTCTAATATCAGTAGAAACAAATCAACTTAAAGCACTTAAACAATTAAAAACAAACAAAGACATACACCTGTTTCAAGTACTTAATTCCACAAATGTCAACATAAGCTAGATCATATATTTGTAAGCTTTGGAGTGAGAGGTTCTTGTAAGTATAACAAGTTGTTAAACCCTCATTTCAGATCATGGAAATACCTTAAGTGAATAATAGAAAGAATGATAAAAAAAAATTATAAATGAACATGAACCTTAAAGAAAGAATGATAAAAATCTTTAATTAAGATACATGATACTAAAATATACTATCTATTAATTGTAAAGTAGTTTGTAATCAACGACCAACATGAATGCATGTAAAAATCAACAAGAAGTTCCTCAAAAGATGAAACTTTTTAGTTAAAAATATAGTTCATTAACCTGTAACAAGTAAGAAACAATAATATACTATCCAACGAAAATAGAGAATAATATTACGACATTTGACAATATACGATAAAAAATCGTGTGATGGCCCTGTGGGTTTTCGAGTATTGGTGTTGAAACATTCAAAGAAAATTCACAAAATAGCACCAAGAAACCCAATATGAGAGTGAAAAATATGGAGCTTGATATTCAAGGTAATTACAAGTTTCTCCCCTTCGATAATGCTCTAAGAGTATGAAAACTAAATATCCTTTATCTCTAACCTAGAGGGTATTTTTATATACAAAATGGGGTGACTTTCAAGTTCCATGACTCTTCACTTGCCCTCATGTCTAATTTCTAAATTACTTTAATTCTAATTCTAATTTATTTTACATAATTACATTGAAATTCAAAGTAAATAAAATGAACATCTATTATGAGATTAACTCCAAAATATACAAGGATTGGACTTGAACTTGTAACCCTTGGGTCACATGGGTGTGGAAAACCTTGTAACCTACTACAATGGACAAAACCTTCCTTGAAATTAGCTTCTCATCGGTGACTTCATATTTCAAGATGTTCGACACCACTATCTTCAGATTGGACTAGATCTCATGGAATAGGGAAGTAAGCATTATGTGTAACCTTATGGGATCCTCCAAGTGCTAATCTAATGCTTCTTTCAATTGTTTTGTATTCTTTTCTATGATAGACAATTACCATGCATGCATCATCTCCTATATCTCACGCTTAATTTTTTGTATAGGCCTCACTTCTCCGTATGCGCCAATGGAGACTATATTGTGGGTTTTGATTAACCTCTCCATATAATTGTGTTGTTGCTGATAAGTGCTTAGAGTTTTGACTACATATTTCTCGATTTTTTTTTGGGCTCGGATGGAAAGCATGATCTATGTGTTATCTCTTTCCCTACCCAATTCATATTTCCTTGGTAGAGTCTCTAACAAATCTAGGTAGTTTGTAATCCACTAGTGCATTGTATCGATGGATGTTAAGGTGTCTTTTAGTTGCATAACTTTTTCCTTAACTCTGTTTTGAGCTAATATGAGCATGACAACCATCTTCTAGGGTTTTCGAAGCTCTTGGTACAACAGATTTAGAATAACTTCCAATGATTTCTTAACTTCCAACATTGCATTGATAGTATCTATCGTAGGATCTCAAGGCTAGTAGAGCTTAGTTTTCTTTGTGCAACCTTTCATTTTCCCGATGTTCCCTTTTTAGGCTCTTTCCTAGTTCTTTAACCATTTCCATTAGATGTTAGATGTACTTTTTAGTGGTTGAAGAAAAGGATGTTCTTGCTGAGGCTATGGCCAACAAATTATCAAGAGTATTTGATACTATGTTCTTTTATGTAGTTATTGAGATAGGATTTGCTGGTTCATAGGCTAGATATCTCCTTCTCTTTTGAACAATTTGGTTGGTACCTCTGTCGAATCAGAATATTTCCAAGTTCATCACTTGATTTTCATCATAGAGAGTGATGCCCAATTCTCCAATTCGTAAATGAACTCATGTTAAGGGTGTTGAGACTAAGGTTGATGGATCGATGCCCATGCTAAGAAAACCTTCCCTGTTTACATCTTGAGCATCCTTTTATCTTTGTTCCTTTAGTTTAACCTCATCATGAACTTGCTTTTTCATTCTCTCTCTTTCTAGCCTTTCTTCCTCTTATTTCGTCTTCTCTTCTTCTTCCTTATGTGTATGTTCTCTTTCTTCACTAGCTTTATTTTTCACTTTTGCCTTCTATTTATTTTCCCTTTCCTTCTTTAATCATATGGTTTCCTTTATTTTATTTTCCTTTTCCTTTCTAGCCACTTATTTTCCCCTTTCTCTTGTCTGGGTAGCCTTTTTATCCCTAGCATCCTTCCCTTTGGAAGGATTTCTTTTTGTAGGTTCGACACCATTTGTAGGTTCAACAACATTGTTGTTTTTTAGGGCCTCTATGGTATTATAACAATTCTTGATATTTTCCTTGTCCTCCTTGGTTTGTGATGAGTAGACCCACTCAGTCTTGCACTAGGAGAAATGAACTACAACCACACTCCTTGGATCATATCTATGGGAATTAAGTTCTTTGAACTGAAGTGCTCCAAGTCAACAACTTCTACCTGTGCTTCTATGAAATTCTTTATGTAGAACATGCCTACATAGAAAGGGTATGTAGGTCATGGTGCTTTCTTTACTTGTCGTAGCATACTTATAAATCCTGTGATTACTTGATAAGGAACCTCTTGTAGAATTACCTTGTTAGTGAAGAATGAGATTTCAGGTGGAGTTTTTCATGCTTAAAACTCTTTAATATATGTAGAATCTGGTGGAGAAATATTATCAATTACTTCTTGTAACGTTGCCTTGGTGTGATGTAAGATGCAAGGTGAGTAATAATCGAATAAGATGCAGAATAGCAGTGAAATGAAGCCTTCGATTATTCTTACATATGATGCTACATGTTTATTTTCCCATAACTCTTTGCATTAGATGTGCAATGGCTGAATGTCCAAGGAGATATTTCACTTCCATCCCATCACTTCAAATTCACACTTGGCACATACATAGTTAAGTAGATATGGGTCCATATAGAACTATGGATACTTTCCTTCTGCTGAATTTTGGGCTTCTCTCACCTTGGTTTGGATGGTTGATGAAAGGATTTTGATTCAGTTTAATATAACTCCTTCATGGGTGCAAGTATACATAAATGGTGCCCATCTCTCCTCGAAGAATTTTGCATTGGATTTATCATAGAGTCTACAACACATAACTGTAACTAGGTGATAGTATGTC
Source organism: Pinus taeda (assembly GCA_000404065.3). Lineage (NCBI taxonomy): Eukaryota > Viridiplantae > Streptophyta > Pinopsida > Pinales > Pinaceae > Pinus > Pinus taeda. The sequence continues at coordinate 63,486 of APFE030719498.1, forward strand.
CTCGGTAGCTTTGTTTAATATACTCATCAACCTTGCTCCTAAATTTATTGAGGTCATACCACCAACTCTTTAAAATGTCTTTGTTGCCGAGGGTAAACTTGTGATACTAGCCCACTAAGAGATCCACATAAGGTCTAGGTAATTTATAATATTTTGTGATACAAGAGTATGTGAGTGTAGTGATATCTTGGCCATGAATGTCCTTGATGGTCATATCCTTGATGTCAATCATTTGATGATCCATTCAATAGTTTCCCTGCATGCAAAGACTACTGGATAAGATGCTACTTTGTGTAACCATGATCTTTTAACATTCTGATATATAATGGCATCTTCTTCTCCATAGATATTCCTTCCTTACTAATAAGTTATATATCTCGACAAACTTATAGACATGGACTTGTCAATGAAGCACCCGTGTAGCATAAGTAGGCATTAAAGCAACTAGGGTTTCCTCTAGTCCTTCTTCTATGGGCTCTTTTTTGGGTCTTATTTTTGGTGGAGCCATGTCTTCGGATGAGAATATGCTTACATACTATAAATCAAGTGGACCTGGAAGATAAAAAATATTCATCATGATAACTAAATTAGAAAACAAAAGAAGAACTTGGTGCATGGTGCAATCATGATAACTAAATTAAAAAACAAAAGAAGAACTTGGTGCATAGCACAATGAGATAGTGTAGACCGCGGGAGTGTAGCGCACTTTGGCGCAAGGTAGGAAATGAAGCTATGCAGTGGGAATGCAATGTGAAGCTAAAATGTATGCTGATATGGTCTGTTGGGAATTTTCTGCTATATTCCAAAACAAATAACCTGAACAGAGAGTAATAATCTGTTTTTGCCACAAGATCTTTAACACAGGGAAGCTTAAAATAGATTGCTGGAGAAGTTCAGAGCTTTTACACACATAAAAACTTTATATTCATTAATAAACTACCTGATACAAATTTCATCCTCTTAACAGAGGGATTCACCAAGAACTTCAAAAAATTACTCTGTCTCCTTTAGAAATTTTACACTACTGTGTGTAAAAATTTCTTTTTACATATACTGCTGTAAGAAAAAACAATCTTACATTTACTGCTGTAAAGAAAAAAAAAATCTTTTACATGTGATGCTTCCCATTACATTTCGTTTCTTCAAAAAAAATCTTCATGCTGCTGCATTTTTTCATATTCACACTGCTATGTGTTTTCACAATACATATGCCGTGCACTCTAAAAACATAACAATACATTCGTTTTTACTTGTCTCATAAAAACTACACCCGTGAATAATAATTAAAAACAATATAATTAAAATATTATATGCTATGCCCATACCTCCATGAAATAAAAATTAAAAACATTTACCTACAATTTACGAACAGGAGTAAATGCCATTAATTTCTTCACTGCAGTAAATGACGGTCAAATCCAAAAACTTCACGCAACATTCATGTGCAGACCTGAATGCAGCTTTGGATTAATTGGACGGTGGACAACATTGAATTCAATCAGACAGTTGCAATCAATATCGGGCGGACCTTTCTGACTGATCTTTATGCTTCGATGAAAATCTGTTTTGGAAAATGTACAAAGTACATGCGTCAAAAAATGATTGTATCGGGTCCGTTCGGAGGAAAACCACTTTTCGTGAAAAGAGGTCCGATAAGATCTGGTAGTTTTGTGAATTAAATGCAGCATGATAAGTTGAAATTATATTTTCAACACTCCCCTTTAATTTCAACTGCTGGGTTATCAATCATACCCAGACATTTCCTCAAAAACTCAAAAATTTTATGGTCCAATGGCTTGGTCAGAATATCAACAACCTACTCTTGAGTTCTGCAATGTTGTAAAGCAATTTATCCATTGTTTACCAATTCCCTGATGTAATGAAACTTTGTGTCAATGTGTTTCGTTCTCTTATGAAACACATAATTCTTGGGTAATGCAGTAGCTGAGATATTGTCACAAAAAATGACAGTTCCTTTTGCCTGCTCTTGGCCTAAACTCCTTAACATCCTTCTCATCCATACTGCTTGACATGTTGCTGCTGTAGCTGCCACATATTCTACCTCTACTGTAGACAACGCTACAATAGGCTGCATTTTAGAACCCCATGAAATGACTCCTGAACCCATGTGAAAAACATAACCGGATGTGCTTTTCCAATCATCTATACTTCCAGCCCAATCACTATCAATGTATCCAATTAAATCTGAACATTCTGAAGTAGTATATAAAATACCAAATCGTTTAGTACCTTTAGCATACCTCAGAATTATTTTTGCTACCTGCCAATGTGCTTCTTTTGGCCACTCCATGAATCTGGAAATTAAACTAACAGCAAACATTATATCTGGCCTAGTTGCAGTCAAATACATCAGGCTGCCAACTATGCTCTTATACAAGCTAGGATCAAAATCCTTGCTGCTGTCCTCTTTGCTGAGTTTTAATCCCATCACTGTGGGAGTGATTACTGCCTTGTTGTCCTACATGTTAAATATTTCCAACACTTCATTTACATATTTTGCTTGTGAGATAAAAATCCCATTTTCATTTTGATCTACTTCTATTCTTAAGAAGTATCTCAGCAAACCCATGTCAGTCATCTCAAATTCTTCTTTCATGACTGATTTGAAATTTTCAATGAGGTAGTCATCATTACCAGTAAAAATAACATCATCAACATATAACACAACAATTAGTATTTTACCATCTTTTTCTTTGATGTAGAGGGTGGGTTCTCCCTCACACTTTTCAAATCCATTTTCCAGTAGATAGGAATCTATCCTACTGTACCACGCTCTTGGTGCTTGCTTCAGCCCATAAAGAGCTTTCTTCAATCTACACACTTTGTGCTCTTGACCTTTCTTTTCATAGCCTAGAGGTTGTTCTATGTAAACCTCTTCCATTAACACTCCATTTAGGAATGCTAACTTCACATCCATTTGGTAAAATTTGCACTTGTTTTGTGCTGCTATGGATAGCACTACTCTCACAGTTTCCATTCTAGCAACCGGTACGAAAGTTTCCTCATAGTCTCTCCCATACTGCTGCTTGTATCCTTTGACAACAAGTCTTGCCTTATGTCTTTCTATTTTGCCTTCAACATTACTCTTGGTTTTATAAACCCATTTAACTCCAATGACTTCTTTTCCTTTTGGTAGTTCAACCAAATCCCATGTCTTGTTTCTTTCTATGGCATTGATCTCCTCATCCATAGCTTCTATCCATTTCCTATCTTTAATTGCTTCTTCGAAATGAATAGGGTCATCAACATGACAATATAATGCAAACAAAGAATTCATACCTTCATTTGCTGCCTCTTGCTCATAAATGTCACTTAAATTTCTTAACTTCTTACCTCTTTCATTTGGTGTACAACTGCTTGAAGATGCACTTGAATTTCCTCCTTGTGGTGTGCTTGGAGAAGCACTTTCATTTCTCCTCAAGGGCGTTCCTTGCTACCCTTATGTTAGCACTGCTGTTTGCGGATGTATTTCAGCCATCTCCTCATCATCTTCATCATGAGACAAACAGTTTTTAACATTCACTATTTTCTCTATGCTTCCATCCCAAGCTTCCTCCTCAATGAATTGAACATCTCTGCTCACAAAAAACTTCTTGGTAGATGGGATATACAACCTGTAAGCTTTGGATTCCTCACTGTATGCAATGAAAATACATTTCTTCCCTTTGCTGTCCAACTTCCTCCTTAGCTGATCTAGAATGTGTGCATAAGCCACACATCCAAAAAATTTCATGTGGGTGATTCCTTGCTTTCTCCCACTCCATGCTTCTTCCAGCACTCTGTTCATCACTGCTTTTGTAGGAAACCTATTCAAAATATATACTGCACAATGTACAACTTCAGCCCAATAATCATTTGGCAAATGCTTTGCCTTTAGCATGCTCCTTGCCATATCCATGATGGTCCTATTCTTCCTTTTAGCTACTCCATTTTGCTGCGGAGTGTACCTAGTGGTAAACTGTTTGTGAATTCCATTTTCTCTACAAAACTGTAGGAATTCTTTGGAGATAGACTCACCTCCTCTATCAGTTCTTAGAACTTTAATATGCAGCCCACTTTGGTTTTCTACAAGTGCTTTGAAATTTCGAAATTTTTCAAACACTTCACTTTTGTTCTTCATGAAATAAACCCAAGTTTTTCTAGTAAAATCATCGGTGATTGTTATCATATAGAGGCTGCCTGCAAGTGATGGAGTTTGCATCGGTCCACATACATTTGAGTGGAAAATCTCTAAGGGTGCTTTTGCCCTTATGCTTTTCCCTGATGGAAAACTTTCTCTGTGTTGTTTTCCCAAGATACAACTTTCACAAAGGCTGTCCAGTTTCTCTATCAATGGTAATCCTCTTACGATTCCTATTTTACTCAACAAGTTAAGAACTTCAAAGTTGAGATGTCCAAATCTCAAGTTCCACAACCAATTTTCATCCTTTGGTACGCTTTGGAAAGCCTCTTGTGTCACTGCTGCTATTACTTCTTTATTTTTCAAATATGCCTTTATTCTGAGAGGGAACATCCTGTTCCTTGTCATCTTCACTTCAGCAATACATCATTTGTTGGGTGCTCTATCCATGATGGTGCATACATCATTCACAAAGAAAACATTGTACCCGTTTTGAACAAGCTGCCCAATGCTTAAGAGGTTATATTTCATTCCAGGAACATAATAGACATCTGCTATGGTTTTCTTTTCACCTTTCTTTGTAAATATTTTAACTTCTCCTTTTCCCATAATAGAAATTTTACTGTCAATCCCAAGTGTCACTTGTGATTTCACATTTTGATATAATTTAGAAAACAAGGCTATGTTTCTTGTCATATGGTTACTGCAACCGGAGTCTAGAAACCATATATCATCACTGTTTGTTTCATCCATATTACAAGCTATCAACACATTGTCTTGGCTGATATTTTCTCTAATGATATTTGCACTTGATCTATTAGTCATATCATGTTGCTTCTTCCTACATTCATTGGCATAACGCCCATATTTTTTAGAATAATAACATTGGACATTGGACTTTTCATACCTTTGTCCTTGAGCATGATGTTGTCCACTTTTTTCGCTGCTGCCTTGGCCTTGGTTCTGATTTGGATTGCTGCCTCTTCCTTAATCATTTGCTGGACTGTTTCTTCCACCTCTATTTTGGCTTCTACCTCTTCCTCTCTTGTTTCCTTTGCCTTGACCTCTTCCTCTTCCAAAGGACATTTGGGTCTTAAAGGCATGTTCTAGAGATGAGTTTTCGTTTCTACTCAACCTCTTCTCATGTGTTATCAGTGATGCATGAAGTTCATCAACTGAAAAGTTTTAGAGATCCTTTGTATCTTCTATGGTGGTGACAATCACATCAAACTTTGAGGGTAGGATCCTCAAAAATTTCTCCACAATCCTCCTTTCTTCAAGAATTTCTCCATGAGTCCTTATCTGTGTGACCAGACCAATTACATGTGTGAAGAATGAGTCAATATTGTCTGACTCCTTCATGCAAAGATTTTCAAAATCTCTCCTCAGCAACTGTAGTTTTGCTATCTTCACTTTCCCCATGCCTTGATAGGCTATCTTGAGAGTTTTACATGCTTCTTTGGATGTCTTGGTTGTTGCTATCCTTGGAAACACACTCTCATGCATTGCTTGATATAAAAATACGAGGGCTTTTGAATCCTTCTTCCTATTGCTCTTCAACAGATCTTTCTCTGCCTGAGTTAATATGTTAAACTCATTTTCATTTGTTGTTTATTCAAACCCATATTCAACAAGTTCTCATAAATCTTGTGAGGCAAACAGGGCTCTCATGGTTATTGTCCAATAGTCATAGTTTTTCCCATTAAACTGTCGGAGCTGAGTATTAAAGATACACATGCTAGTGCTGGTGCTGGCCATTCTAGCACTCTAAACTATGATTCAAATACCTGACTGTGTGTCTTTTTTTTAAATAACTCACTGTTTCTTCAACAGCAACACAAAAAAAACTTTGAGAAATACCTGGATCCTTTCTTGAGACTTCACTCTGCTGGAGAATCTGATGCAACAATAGAACCTTCCTTCAGCTTCTTTGACACCTTCAAAGAGCCTGGACAAGCTCTGATACCACTGTTGGGAATTTTCTACTATATTCCAAAGCAAATAACCTGAACAAAGAGTAATACTCTGTTTTTTCCACAGGATCTTTAACACAGGGAAGCTTAAAATAGATTGCTAGAGAAGCTTAGAGCTTTTACACACATAAAAACTTTATATTCATTAATAAAATGCCTGATACAAATTTCATCCTCTTAAAAAAGGGTTTCACCAAGAACTTTAAAAAATTACTCTGTCTCCTTTAGAAATTTTACACTACTGTGTGTAAAAATTTCTTTTTACATATACTGTTGTAAGAAAAAACAATCTTACATTTACTACTGTAAAGAAAAAAAAAATTCTTTTACATGTGTTGCTTCCCATTACATTTCGTTTCTTCAAAAAAAATCTTCATGCTACTGCATTTTTTCATATTCACACTACTGTGTGTTTTCACAATACATATGCCGCGCACTCTAAAAACATAACAATACATTCGTTTTTACTTGTCTCGTAAAAACTACACCCGTGAATAATAATTAAAAACAATATAATTAAAATACTATATGCTATGCCCATACCTCCGTGAAATAAAAATTAAAAACATTTACCTACAATTTACGAACATGAGTAAATGCCATTAATTTCTTCACTGCAATAAACGGCAGTCAAATGAAAAAACTTCACCCATTGTTCATGTGCAGAACTGAATGTAGCTTTGGATTAATCGGATGGTGGACAACGTTGAATTCAATCGGACGGTTGCAATCAATATCAGGCGGACCTTTCTGACTGATCTTTATGCTCCGATGAAAAGATGTTTTGGAAAACGTACAGAGGACACGCGTCAAAAAATGATTGTATCGGGTCCGTTCAGAGGAAAACCACTTTTCGTGAAAAGCAGTCTGATAAGGTTTGGTAGTTTTGTGAATTAAATGTAGCACGACAAGTTGAAGTTATATTTTCAACATGGTCATAATGGCACATCTCATTATCTCATCGCATGCTAAGCAGGGTAAATGTGTTGTAGCACAACACTGGAAATCAAGCTATACAAATAAATGCAATGTGACATAATTGTGTAGAGACATGGTGACACATCGCATTGCAGAGTAGTATTGCAGGATGCATAAAGGATATGATTCATAGAGCAATTCGAGAGATTAGCTTATGAAATGGATTTGTAATGCAATGTGGAAGAGAATTGTCATGCAACACATCACAAACTATTATCTCGTGCAGTGAAGTTGCACCACTGTCCAAGGTGAAAAGGTAGATTATAGAGTGGGTTTGCGGTATGATAGATAGCTGAAATGCGATAACCATGGAGTTGAAAAAGAAACTAAGTGTTGGAAGGGAGAATAAGGAGCGGTATGATAGATAGCTGAAATGCGATAACCATGGAGTTGAAAAAGAAACTAAGTGTCGGAAGGGAGAATAAGGATTGCTCCAGGCTTGTAAGTATGGTAGAGGGCGAAGAGTTAAGTAGGTGAAGGGTTGCACAGAAATACATAACACCAAGAAATCACTGGTAGAAATAATTGCGAGTTTGAGGCACACATGAATTACCTTACATGTGGCATAGAAGTTACCAAACTTGGTGGTGTAGCACAACTTTAGAACGTAGGGAAAAGCTAGCAGATTGTGGGGCACAAGTATCAAGAGAGGTCTGCCATAAACTCAATGGTGAAAATGATTTGGGAGGATGGATATATGTAGCTATTTCACATGTGTGAGCGCAATTAATATGAATTTGGAGGATGGATATATGTAGCTATTTCACATGTGTGAGCTCAATCAATATGAATTTGGAGGATGCATTGTCACACGAGGATTTGTGATGGAAGGATGATATTGGAGTCATCTAACGAGGCAGAGGAATTGCCTGGATGGTCAAAAGTGGCCAGAATCCGAGCAAAAAAAATCAAAAAATCTTGTAGAGGCAGTGTTTGAATCGTGTTTTTGATGGTGGAAATGGATTCAACACCATCAAAAATGTCTAGGACACCTAAAATTTTGAATTTTAACAACTATAACTTGGATTTACAAAAATCTTTGTCGGATTTTCTCTAAATATGACCGGAATTTCCATAGCTTTCCGGGCAACTCCTCTACCTCGTTAGATTATGCAGATGATAATAGGTGTGATGTGCTGGACTAAATGATTGTGATGCGTCATTAGTACTGTAAAAGTATGATGAACTATTCAACTTCTCCAAAATTTATTAAGTTAAAATTTTTTCATCCATGTAGCCTAAGGATAGGGATAATAACTTTAAGGGCTACATCATATAGAGGTTTAAGAATTTGAGAGAGGGGAACCTAAAATTGGTCTCTTGTTGAATTTTTTAGGGTGGTTATAGTTACTACAATAGTATTGTAATTTTATATTATATTTTGGGGTTTCTAATCATACTTCTTATCTAGTTAGTCAAGTTGCTAACTAAAAGGGATTAACTATACTATTGGTTATACTAACTAATTCCCATGTAAGTAAGAGTGATTTCACCGAGTATCCTGGTTGGTGTATTATAAAAAAAATGGTTAATTGGTTTTTGTAGGGATCATCTTTAATATGTTTAGGAAGTTTTCAATATAACCAAGGGTACATGGAAAATTAAATGCACGAACATATTATATTTAATGTGGAACTATTTTCCAAGTACAAACATAGATATAGAAAGATGTCTAAACAAGTGGCACTAATTTCTCATGTGTATGCTTCTTGGTCACAAGATCATCCATTGAATAATAGATTGTTCACTCTTTCTCTCTATATAACGAACATATCTCTAGTAAAAAACTCCATGAAATTTAAATGCATGTTGGCATACAAAAGTACAATAATACAAATATTGTAATGTACTTATATAAAATAAGCAAATTATTAAGAGAAATATAATGAAACAAATACATAACCCTTTATTAACTTTCTAGAAAATGACCCATATTCATGTTTATTTTTTAAGAGAGAATTCAAATCAATAATATTATATTACAATGATAATGTGTAACAAAATATTACATATATATTTTTTATAATACTTTTTATCTTCTCAATCTTTAACCACAAGAGTTATTATATTAATGATTACCAATTATATGAAAAAAACTTATTCAATAAAGATGACCATTATATATAAACTCCTAATCAACTAAATACCCATAAGCAATTAAACACCCTAATACTCTTAGTGAATTATAAGAAAAAGGCATGGCTCAGTGATGCAAGCCTGGCAAGCCTGCAATACCCAGGACCTTCTAATCCTCACGCATATAATAATGCAGTTCTTTCATTATCCCAATAAACTAAACCTCGCAAATTCATCCTTCCAAATCAGAAGCTCATAGGTTAAACATCTGAATCCATAATCAAATTCATGTCCACAATCAAATCTCGGTAAACACCTCTGCCATTTCTAGCACCATAATTCACATACATACACTCAGCACCATAGTATTTCTTTAACAATACAAACAACTGATATGTAAATGCCTGTACCTCAGCTTAAATACGCTTTCCAGCCACCATGCAAACAAAAAAAATGTTGGAACCCACGCGCTCCTCTGCCCAGATTTAAACACAGGTTATATATATCTATATATCTATATA